>PVKS010002241.1:80596-121922 GCA_004027875.1 Aplodontia rufa
TAGCAAAGGAACAAAAGAGAAAGACAGCCACCAAAACCCTAAAACCCTTTGAATTGTTTTAAAGTCTCTATGAAGGTAGCTGCTACGGGGGAACAGGAAAAGCAACGGTCACTGTGTAAGGACTTAAAAATCCAATGAGCAGGGCTAGAGTGGTGGCTCAATGGTTACAGCGCTTGCCTGGCATGTGTAAGGACCCAGGTTCAAACCCCAGCACCACGTACACAACTAGGTGTCAGAGCAGTGAAAACCAGATGAAAAACTAAATAAAACTGATTCTCCCTTTCTCTCTCTCACTGTCCCTCTCCCTCTCTTAAAAAGCAAACAAAAAAAATCCAATGGACTCAGGAAAACCCCTCTGAAGCTCTGCACCAGTTCCCTCTGACTTGTGTGTTCGTGCTGGACGGTGTCCCGGGTGCTTCCTTGATGCCTGGTAAGTAAAGTACCATGGATGAGAGTTCTTTCAACATTCAAGGTCCCAGCGTTAGTTCTGGGCTGGGGAGGTGGCACAGGAATGAGACCAGGTAAGCTGAACTCTACAAGGGTGGGTGAGATAAAAGGGGAGGGAGGAGGAATCTCTCTCGCTCACTCCTTCATTAATTACAAATTTGAAAACACTAACGATGCTGTAAGGAATGGGCAGTTCCTAGTTCAGCCCCACGTCCCCTCCGGAAGGCAGACCCAGCTAAAGGTGAGACCCACCGTTCTGCAGAGCCTTCAGCTGGGTTTGGAGATGGAAGTTTGGGAGGGTCAAGTGCAATGGTTGCTGAAGAGCTCGGTCTGCGTAGTGAATGATTAAACTGGAGAACACCTCAGCCAAGGGGGAGTGAGGAGGAGAGGAGCACACACAGGATCCCCCATCTTCCCTGCCCTCCCCTCTCTGCCTTCCCTTCCAGGCCCCTGTGACTGCACCTTGCTCATAAATGCTGTGTGTGTGTTTCTTGTGCAATGTGGTGCAGGATCCAGGTTTTCCTGTCTGGGTGACCCAGGTTGGAAAAGGAGACAGCATTTGCAACCCAGGATGCCAAGGCCACAAGGGCACAGCCTCCAGGAATCTGTGCCCACCTAGAGAGAGGGCTTTGTGTTGTCTCAGCCTAGACAAGGTGGGGGCTCGACTTCATTTCAACGAGTCTCTGGGGATTAAGTGGGCTGTGAACTTCTGGTCAATATTTAATATTTAGTCAGCTCCGTCCACAAAGTGGAAGATGCATGCATTTTCTCGATGTCTTACTGCTTTTTGCAACCATGTGTGATATTACTATTATTTCCCAATTCACAGATAAAGAAACAGCCTGCAGGGAGGCTGTGTGACGCGTGTAGAGAAACCTTGTCTCCAAACAGGGGAGCTCAGCTTCAAAGCGCACAGCTCCCATCGCACTCGCTCAGCAAGCTCAGACTCAACAGCAGCTCAAAACAAGGTGCCACTGTCACACCAGGGGGAGGACAGTAGAAGTGGGAAGCCAGTTCTCTGGTCTGAGCATGAGCCATGCAAGGCCTTGCAGAAGAGAGGGACTTTGTTTACTTTGAAGGACAAAAAACAGCTGTCTGCCACCACCAGAGACTGACATTAAAAACGGACAGAAAGATTTCACCAGGAGCTGCAGCTAATCTCAGGTTTGCAGGCCTCTCCTAATTCCTTAAGAGAAAAGCAAGCATCTCTTTGATGCAGGGGGACTCTGGGTGGATGCCACAAGAGCCTTCAGCAGCCTGTGTGAGCAGACCCACCCGCAAAGTGCTTTTGAAAACAGTCTGAGTAAGGCACATTTCAAACCGACAGGCAGGAACAGGGCAGGAGAAGCGAGGTGTGGGGGACGGGGCTCCTCCACTGAGTTCTCAGAAGGGAACCGGGAGGAAACGCGAGAAGAAAGACAGCATCCTAGGGGTCACCTCTTCAATTAAAACAAGCAGAGCAGCCAGGACACTGGACTTTGCGCTTCTGAGAGTTAGTAATGCGCCCTGTAGGTGCAGCTTCCCCTCGCAGGGAATGCGGCTGGCTGATCTGGAGAACAGTGTCATCTCATGATATTCACTTGTCCCTTCAAACAGAATGGCACTGGCATAGACCAGGGTTCTTGAAGTGCAGGCCAGGTCTAGCATCCTTGGAGCTTGTAAAGAATACAGAATCCCCAGCCCCACCCAATGCCGCTAAATCAGAAGCTCTGAGGTCAAACCCACTCAACTGAGACCACCCTTGATACATGTGAGGCATCTTTAATACAAAAATCCAAAATGCTCCAAATTCCAAAACTTTTGGTGCACTGATGTGACATCACAGGGGAAAATTCTACACTTAACCTCACATGGTGGGTTGCAGTCAACAAACACATTAAAATTATTGTCCCTAATTTACTTCAGGACATGTGTAGAAATTGGATATGAAACATAAGTGAGTTTCATGTTTAGACTGGGACTCTCTGCCCAATATGGCATAATGTTACAGGCTGAAAAAATAAAATCTTACAACACTTCTGGTCCCAAGCATTTCAGATAAAGGACACTCAGCCTTCCATAGGTGATCACCTAGCAAGCATGGATAAATAATCTCAGGATAATCTCCTTGCTACATGGTTCAATGAGTCGGCTAAATACACATTATCCAATATTAAATATGCACTACTTGATCTAATTTTTTAAAAAAGAATATCCATTAACTACATGGAAAGAATAGCAGCTTTGGAGCCAGAGTGATCCTGGGTTCAGCTATGAAGAGTGGTTTCTCCCAGTTCTATAAGATTTTGCATGGCATCTCTGACCCTCCATTTCCTGTTCCATAAAATGGAAGTAATAGTACCTATTGTCTAGAATTTTGTCAGGAAAGAAGACCCTGGGAAGCATCTGTTTTAGAGGAAGACCCCCTAAGATAAGTTACAGATATAACCTTTTAAAATAATCAACTCATCCACAGTTGTTTCAGTGCCCTTGTCTGCAGAAAACATCATAATCTAAGCAAACAAAGGATATCTCTTATTGATCCCCTCCACTCGCATTGAAAGGGCTGGGGGTTTTTGCAACTGTCCTTGGAAGGAGACATGCATCGGAAGATGCAATGTGGTGGTGCTAACATCAGAAGGTCCCGTGAGGGTCCTTCAGTCGCTCATCCTCTCGAATGAGACACACGGTACAGTACATATCCATCACAGGGAGGGTAAGGTGGGAAGGATTGAGGAAGGCCCATCCAGCCCAGGCTGCCACCCTCACCCCCAGGTGTCACAACACACGAAGAGAACGCCAAGAATGTCCTTCCTCGAACCCCAAACCTCCGCATTTGGAGCCACTTGTGGTTATTAGGCCAACCTACAACACGCTACACAACCTATTGCACTGACCGCCTTGTTCCTACTCTGGCTGTCACTCAGTCGCTAGCCCCACTGGTATGCTAGCCCTTCCCCAAACCCCAGACCTGCCTCTGCCTCCGGGCCTTGGCATTTTCTGTGCCCTCCGCCCTTGGCGCTCTTCTCCCGTGCTTGCAAGTCTCCTCCCGTTCCCTTCAGCGGTCTACTCAAAGCTCCCCTTTGTCATGTGGCTTTCCCTGGACATAACGCCAGCATTTAGGTTCACCCACGCTCTGACATTCCTCTGCCTTCTTTTTTCCAACACTTCCCACCATGAGGACACAAGCCATGGCACACTGTTATGCCACTTACTGCCAGGATCCTTCACTAGATGGAAGCTTGGGGTATCTCGGGATCATGGAGAACTGCAGGGTCCTGGCAGCTCTCTGCACATCACGATCCATCAAGTGGGGAGCAATTCTTCATTTTATTCCTTTTCTTGGCTATCGTCAGCCATCCATCACATAGAGATGAATGAAAATCACTAACTAGGCAGAATGAGCGGAAGAAAAGGACATATAATATATGACCTTTTGCTGCTGTTGTCTGTCCAGGTCTGACTATGGAAGAAATCAAGAAAGAATAAGCCCAATGCAAGATGAGTTCAAGGCATTTTTCTTACAGATGTATTTCAGCTCAAGTTTTCTCAGGGGAGCAGTTGAGTGTGAGAACTCTGGAACAGGGCTCGGATCTGATTCTGGATAAAACTTGACGAATTCAAGTTCATCCACTTTTTGTGTTGTTCCTTTTGGTTTGGTTTGATTTTGTGGTGCTGGGGATAGAATCCAAGGCCTTGCATGCTAGGCAAGCACTCGCCTACTGAGCTGCACCCCTGGCCTAATGGGCAATTTCCTCAGCTGGAAAATGGGCTTCTTGTCGGTGCACCCAACTCCTGAAGCCATTGTAATGGTGAAGCAAGACCGTGCTTAGAGATTCCTTGCCAGGCTGCCCAGCACAGGGTGGAGCCTACGGCTGCCCCTTCAGCTCAATGGAATTCACTCACTCAAGTCTGGACGGGGGCACAGTTGAGCATGAAGCAGCTCCTACCTATCTGAATGAATTCAGGAGTTAGTCCATTCTGACTCACCTGACCCTCTCACTGGAACAAAACAGTGTCTGACAATAAAATCACCAGCATTTTGAAAAAAACTAGTTTTTAAGCATCAGTAAGAGCTCCTAGGTCCACACAAATTCCACCAGAGTTATGGCTTGCTACATCGTCATTTTCTGACTTCTACTCTCTCAGGGGCAGTGATTTGAGAAGTAATGATCCTTGTGTGGACACGGCTGTCCACAAAGATGAGCAAACACAGTGTAGGAAGGGTGGTCCTGGAGCAGCACCTACCCCAACCCCAGCCAGCCTCATCACCCCACCCCATCTCTGCAGACTGAGCCTTTAATTTGCCCCAGAAATCTGGCAGGTTTTGGCATTTTTCACAAAGGAGCTGCCTTGGGGGAAAGTAAGTGTGTCATTCAAAGCCATTCATGAGACTCATCTGAATTTTGTTTTCTCATGCACCTGGGAGAAGGTGGTTCAGATCAAGTTTTTCTTTTTCTGTATTAACAAAAGGTTATATTATCACTTGAATCTAAAAACATGCCCCGAACCTGGCAATCAACTTTTTCATGGTAATTAACGATTGTGTTGGGGCCTTGTTTTGTTTTATTTTTATAAATGTGACTGAGACTTGAAAGTATCCCCGCTGAGCTTTGGGAAGGTGGAAATTACCTTAAAGTTTCAAGTTAAAGGCAGATGAGTTCAGCAACAGAAACAAACCATCATAAGCTGTGAGCCCAAGGACAGGAAGTGAGTACTGACCCTGGACCTAGTGCATTCTACAACAATTTCAAATCGTTTTCATCATTGCAATTAAGGACTTTGTCACATCAGAAACAAAACACCGGTGCTAGAATGGAGATGTTTTGACTGGTACAGCAGAAGTCCTGTTCCAAACGAAATCTCTCAATGTCTGCTACTCATTTTGAACCGGTTGTCAATGAGGATGAACTTGAAATATCAAATAATTTCTTTTAAACACCCTGTCAGGAAATATTTTAAAGCCTGAACCCACCATCAACATTTTTTGAAAGAACTCAATTAAAACCAAAGAAAGCAAAAGACTTGCTCCAGTCTGGAAAAGAGAACCAGCCAGGGTGCCGCTGGTAAGAAGGTGCCAGGCAACTCTGGTGGGATCCACCCTTATGTCTGAAAGGAAATGTACGTGCACACCAACTCCTATTTACCAAGGGCGTTCGGAAGACAAGCATGGAAATAAACAGAGATTTTCCTTTGTCCTTCATAGCTGAAAACATTAGGCATTGTTCTTCCCGGAAATGGAAGCTCTGAAGGGCTGATGTTGGTAGGAGCGGCCTGGCTCAGTGGTCACTGGGGCCCTGGGATGCAAAGTCCCTTGCCTGCAGTTTAGCCAACTTTGGCACTTGGGTGTGCCACAGGGTCAGAGGTAGAGAACTGGAAGAAGATGAAAATGAAGACAGAGGTCTTAAGAGTAAGGAGGGCTGGAGCCCGAAGTGCTTGGGCTTTGGTTGATGTGAGAAACGCTCAAATGCCCAAGGCCAAGGAATGGACCAAGAGACAAAGGTCCAAAGAAAGTGAGGCTTTTAATGATGGCAAGATCGGGTGTCTGGGCGGGCAGGCCCAGAGCTGTCAGTCACCATTTTATGTCCTAGAGTGCGAGTTCCCTCCTCTGGGTCCTCATTGGCCGAGTAACGCGTCACCTGGGTTTCACCGTCTGCTATTGGGCTATTTAAAGAAATACACCTGCCGTTGTCCCCACCTCCCTTTGTTCTTTGGGAAGCCTTCCTGTCCGAGTGCCCTTGGGCACTCATGAAGTTTATCTCTGCCAGTCAGGCCAGTCCCTTCTCTCCCCTCCTGCTTGTCAGGGGTGTGACTGTCACAGTCAGGTGTGGACAGTTGGTGTCCTTTGTCCTTTCCTCCTTGGCTGCTTTCTTCTCACCTCCCTGGGAATTTTACATTTAAAGCTAAATACTGCATTTTGAAAATGCACCATTGGACTTTGTATTTTCCATTTCTCACAGAAGAGAGAAATTCTCTTCTAACTTGGCATTTAAGCGGAGACAGTGAAATATTCACCCCAAGCCCAGCAGTGTCTGACGATGAAGAGCCTCTGGGCAGGGCTCTTGCAGAAAATGTCTTCCTTTAGTTATGGAATCTCACCTCCACCTGGCACATGGTTGCTTACCCAGAGACCAGACTTCTAGGCCTCCGTTGTCGCTGGTCATGTGACCTCGATCTGTCCAGTGCAGGACGAAGGGGACCTGGAGGAGGACCTATAATCAGTGCTCCTGGAAAGCAGGGTGCTTGTCTCCTTCAAACTTTCCTGAAGTCTATTGTCTTCCAGAAGCTTAGCTATGGTGTTGGACATAGGAAGCTGGCTTGCACCCCGGAGGTGACAGGACTGGTCTGATAAACTGTCAGTCCAATGCTACTTGGGGTCAAAAGGCATCGTTACTTGCTACCAACTGTGGTGAGACCTGTTGGCCTTTTCCAAATACAGGTTCCTGAAGGACACTGAGGAGAAGGGTCAGCTACCTGCCCTCTGCTGCTCTAGGAGGAAGAAGTACACTTACTTCTATTTTGTTTAAGCTTCTATTTGTAAAGCCTCTTTCACCACAGCCTTTAGCCCATACCCTAACCAGTTTGGTCACCCAGATGTGAGCTGGTAGGGAACGTCATCCATTCAGAGTTCTTTCCTACACACATATCCTTTCGAGTCTCCAGAGCCTTCTGAAGCTTCCCTTGTCCCTCTTCTTCTTCTCCACCATGTCCTTGACGTTGATCAGAATGGCTGCCTGAGAGCACTGGCCCCCAAGGGAAAGGGAACCACCTCACCTGCATGGAACACACTGCTGCTACGCTCAGTCCCATGGCCCTGTGGCTAGCCCCTGAACTTTATCGAGGCTGAATGTCTCTCTCACTTCCTGAAGTCACCTTTTCTGAAGAGCATGCATGGAGAGCCTGCTCCGGGCTGGCTGATTCCATTGTGCTGACTCCTGCTTCTTCCTGTGAGTTTGACGAGGATAGTGGCTACATGAAGCAGATCCACTCAGATTTGCCCAAAACAAACCGAAGGGAAACCCGAGAGCAGCAGCGAGAGCCATATGGACACTCAAGTTCCTGTTGATAGGGAATCACGAGACAGGAGCACTCCGGTTAAGCGCTGCTCACAGATCTTCAAGTACCCCCAGCAAACAGCCCGAGGCTGCTTGGAACAGAGCAGTTGAAGTGCCTGGGGACCCTGCATGCTCCCGGGCTGTTGAGGAGCAGGCAGAACTCTGCTGTGTTTCCTCCACCTGTCTCTCCCTTGCCTTGCCCCATAAACTTCCTGGACAAGGCAGGCAGCGATTACCTGAACCATCGAGTCTGAGCGCTGAGCTCGCCAGCCTGAGAAACAAAGCGCCTTCTCTGTTCTCCTCCGTGTTCCGTTGCTGCATCAGTGACAACACGTGGCTCTTCTGGTTTCACACTCACTCTCTTTACACAGTGTCCCTCATGTTGTCCCTGTTGATGAATCTGGCTTCTGATGTATCAAATAACAAGTAGCTAAGTCATTTTGGAGATAAATGATCAACCCAGTGCTACCCGGGTCATGAAGCTTCTGCAGCATTCTGAAGACCTCAAGAGAGATGGCTTCTGCGGTCCTTGACCTTTCCTAAAGTCACAGCCTGTCCTTTCACCCCAAAGCAACTCTGAATGCAAAACATTCCCTCGCTGGACTCAGAGACAAGCTGGGTGTGTCGAGAATGCCACAGGGGACTGAATATTGCAGACAAATTTTAAAGAAGATAAATATTTTATGTAAGTCACTTAGTGTTGGGGAAAGGATGTTGAGTTTGTCATCAGACTTTGATCCCTTTCCCAGTGCAGACTCATCCTACCCTAACATCAGTGTTTTCATCTCGAAAGTGGGGCTTTTGCACTACCTGTCTCCGCAGTTGTGAGAAAGCCCATCCAATGACACCTGGCATGTCCAGGGACTGTGTCGAGTGAATGGACAAACACCAGACTCCTGCCTATCTGTTCATCTCTTCTTTGCCTCTTACATTCTTCCAGCCTCCAGGTCTTTGCAACTGCATCTACCTTGTCCAGACAACTCTCCTTCCCCTACAACGCCATTCCCCGTCTCCTTCGAGTCTCTGGCAGATGCCCCTTTTTGGTAAGGTCTTGCTGATGACCGCTCTCTTTCCAACCTGAGACCTTTCGCATCGCAGCCCTTCTCTCCTGAGCTGTTGCTGTCTAGCCCAGATCGCAACCCAACACCTAGTGCACCTGGCCTGTTTACTTCCTGGCAGCGCTTCTCCGAGCAAAAGCCCTGCAGGGCAGGGACCTTTGTCTGTTTGATCCACAGCACTAGCTTCCTGGGCCACCGCAACAGATGACCACAAACTTTGAGTCTTAAAAAACAACAGCAAGTGAGTCTCCTGTGGTTCTGCCGCTGCAAGCACAGGGTCCCATCAGGGTGCCATCAGGGTGCCATCAGGGCCACATCACCTCCTGAGCCTCCAGGGACACTCAATTCCCGTCTCCAGCGGCCGATGCGCCAGGGCAGTCCTCGGCTCAGGGCTGCTGCACTCCCTTCTCTGCCTCCACCATCACCTGTCTTTCTCTCTCTGTGTTGTTCCTTTATGTCTCTTCAAAGGACACTTGCTATTTGATTCGGGGCCCCTAGATAATCTAGGACCATGTCATTGTGATAGCATTAATTTGATTATATGTGTAGACACTTTCCCCAAATAAGATCACGTGCACAGGTTCCAGGGGTAGAATGTGGACACATCTTGGGGGCCGCATCCACCCCACTACATCCACATTGGATCAGCAGTGCTTACAAGAAAGTATGGCACCTCAGGTTCTCAGCTCATATTTGCCAAATAAGTGAATTGGGTCCAACACCACCAGTTCCTGGGTCACTGGGGCTCTGAGGTGAGCTTCCTTCTCATTTTCCTCTTCCTGTCATATGATGAGGCGGGCTTGTACTGCTCTCCTGAGGAATGTAGTGAGCTCAGGGCCCCTGCAGCACCCCCAGTCAAAGGTGGTGTTTGCTATTGTGGTATGTGGGGGCCAAGAACTGGACAGGATTCACCACCAGGCACTAAGCAGTCTTGACATCAAGTGTCCCCCATCAGATCCAGTCACCTGCAGGTGCAAATGGTAACTGGGAACCCCTCTGACAGAAGCAAAGCGTTTGATTCATTTCTCAGTGGCACATCCATTAGCACACTTGCCAGATAACTCCTCAGAGCCACACTGATTTACATAAATGCCTCCCAGTCTATTTCTACTTTTCTTAAGTTAAAAAGAAAGTGGCAGTGATGTGACTGAGGCCCTAGCCATGCTCTGGTGGCTCCACGTTCATGCTAGCAATGGCAGTTTGAATTCTTCCCCATTGGAGCAAGAAGAGATAAAAACATGTCCCTTATCAACATGGGTTGTTATTTGGGGGAACACATGAATAACCCTCCCTTGCATAGACAATGAACTCAGATGGGTTGGAGGAATTCTCACTACTACAAGATGACTAGTGCTAAGTGGTCCAAACAGAGGGCTGGAGATGTGTCCTCAGTCACAAGAATGATCCAGAAATGGGATTGCCAGCTCCCTGCCTCCTCTGTGCAGATTCTATGCTAAGTAGACACCGCAGGGCAATGCAAAGTCATCTCCTCCATCGGGGGAGGTCCTCATGTAAGCAGGTAAAAGGTACCAGCGAGGGCAGGAAGGTGCACACGTGCCCTGGGTTGAGGGGAAGGTGGTGCGATTGGTGGGCTGGAATCAGAGGCTGGAGGGGGAAGCGCTGAGAGAACAGGAAGACGGACTCTGAGCAAGAAGTATCTCAAATCACACTCTGTCCTTAAGAGACCAGCAGCAGGCAATGGACGCACCTAGGCACAGGGGTGCGGCAGGGACAGATGGGAAAGATGTAACAGGGACAAATCCCGACCATGCGTCAAGGGCTCTGCAGAACCAGTTTCCCACCTGCACCACACCTGCACCTGGGTGGGAGAATTCTCTGCTCTGGTGGAGATATCCTCCGTGTGGTAGTATGTCCCCCACACTGCAGTACGCCCAAGGGCGCGTCTGACTTCCCCCACAAGCCCCAGAAGCAAACCCCAGTTCCCACAATCCAAACACCAGTAGATACTGTCAAATGCCTCCTCGGGGAGCGAAATTGTCCTGTTCAGAACCACCGCGGCCTATTATTTTATCCCATCTGTTTCTTACGAGAACTCCACGAGGCAGCATTATTGACAAGGAGAGAGAGATTGGAGGATGTGCTGGAGGGCACACTGCTGAGACCCCTACCCTTTGGGATATACGCCGCACATATTTTTTCAACATGTGATTTGCTTTCATTCTTATAGAGCTTTTTTATTACACAGAAGCATTAATATTTTATGTGGTCAATTATATAATTTTTTCGGCTCATGGTTTTGACTTTGGGTGACATGCTTAAAGTCTACTTAATGACAAGATTATTAAAAATTTCACCTCCAATTGATTTCTTCCAGGGTTTTACGGTTTCCTTGAATGCATGTCTTGTTACTATTAAAAATTATTTTGATGTAAGGACGTATATACATACACTAACAGGCATTATATATCTATATGTGATACTTGTTCCTTGTTAAATAAACATCAGAGAGGAAGGGGATCTCGCCATCTTAAGTCGTGTAGCCTGGAGGCACTCACTGGATGCTTTGTGAAGTTCTTCCGTCACTGCTCAAGAGAACAAGGAACATTGTAGCTGCAGTGACTGGGAGGTTCTTTACTAAGTCAGGTGTTGGCTACACCGCACCATCTGCACGTGCCAGCCTGGACAACTTGGTGAGACCCGTCTCTGAATAAAATTTATAAAAAGACTGGGGATGTGGCTTAGTGTTATAGCTTCTGCTTAGCATATGTGAGGCCCTGGGTTCAATTCCAAATACACACACACACACACACACACACACACACACAATTAGTGATGGTTAGAAATGAGAAGGGGCAATACCTGTTTGAAAGAAGGATCAAAGGAAAATTAAGTTGCAGGATTCTTATGTTGGACTCCCCCGAATCTAGGAGATGCAAGAAGGAGATGGAGGGAAGCCTGTGAAAGCCTGGGTTATCTTCGTGTGTGTGTAGGTCTGTGTTGCTCTGAGTATACCCAACACTTCGTATCCAGCCACCCAAGAATCAAGGACTGATTTGTTGGAGAGCTGGGGTAATATATGTTAGTTCATACCAGGGGAGAGACACCCCGCAGAAGGGCCGGCTGAGGAAGTGGAGATGGGGTGAGATGTTGCATGGATCAAGGTCTGAGCGGAGTAAGGACAGATAGGGCCAAGGGAATCCTATCCTGAGACTTCACCTGGGCTCCTGTCACCACCGTCTGTTACTACAAGGGGACAGGCTGTCCAGAGAAAATCATGCCACTCTAAATAAAATAAACCAGTCATCAGAAAGGAACCTCCCTGAAATGACATCCCTGTTCGTTGTCAAAGGATGGCAATGTCCTTTTGTTCATATTTCCCCTCTGTTTTCCAAAATGCCTTCATTTAATATGTGCTGACTTAAAAATCATTTAAGATTCGATAAGCGTTGCCATCAATACATTCATGCACTTTAGCATAAACTAATATGAAAAATAATACAAGCAAATAGGTATCATCAGGGAGGGCCCTGTGCTGAACCGGAAGGAGTATGCAAACCGGAAGGAGTATGCAGAGGCCAATGCAAGCAGCAGGGAGCAGCAGAAGGGACAGAATTACGTCAGCCTGGAATGCTCACGCTGCCCTCCAGATATTCCCAGATAGACTGGTCAACTGTTCATTCACTCAGGATTCTGTGGCCTAAGGGCCACACCTGCTGATGCCTTCCACACGGAGCGCCCGTGCAGTTTGAACAGATTGTGTAAATGAGCGGGTGTTCTATCAATGCACGTTCCCAGCCTTCCAAAGCATCAGCATCCCCTTAGCTGACATCGTTACGCTCCTTTATTCCCCATCATTCGAAACTAACCACTGAGCCATGCACACCTGTAATCCCAGCAACTCCAGAGGCCAAGGCAGGAGGACTGCAAGTTTGAGGCCAGCCAGGCAATGTAGTTAGACCCTGTCTCCAAATTAAAAAAAAAAAAGGGCTGGGGATTTGACTCAGTGTTACAGCACCCCTAGGTTCAGTCCCCAGGACCACAAACATGCAAAAGGAAAATGAAAAGACAGAAAATGGTGACCACTATTGTAGTGACACGAGACAGACTGACTTCAGAAGGCAGGTGGAACACGGGCAAAAGCTGAACTTGAATTTTAGGTTTATCGGAGTGTGAAGCCCAGTGCTTCCATTCAGGAGCCATGTGATTACGGAAAAAGCCTTGAGCCTCTGTGCATTCATCTCTATGATGGGGAAAAGAACAGCTCAGGCTCGAGCCTGTTTTCAGGATAAAATAAAATTATTATCTAAGCTACTGGGCAGGGCTGAGGAGGGGCAGATGGGTGGACTCTGCTAGTGAGGAGCTTCGTCTCTAGAGCACTGATGCTTGCTTTCTAGTGCATTTTACTTTATTTTAGATTTTTATGAAATACTGCGTTATATATTCTTTCATTGCTGAGTGTGCTGCCCCCCTTAAATTTTGACCCAAAGAGAATATCGTCCTCCTTTGCTCTAGACTTATTGCTAAAGCTGATGATTACTGAACACTTATAAAGGTAAACACATTGCTGGGCACTTTAATTTTTTACATCTGCCTCTAAGTTAAGTTTTTAGCACCCTAACTAGTCTAGAGTAAGGCATCATCATCATGACCACCATCATGACCATGATCATCAGCACCATCAAAAACAGCATCATCATCATAACCATAAATATCACCATCACACCATGACCATCACCACCATCATCACCACATCCATCACCCTCACACTATCACCAACACCATCATCACCATCACCACCATCATCACCAACACCATCATCACCATCGCCACCATAATCACCACCTCCATCACCAACACCATCATCACCATCACCACCATCACCATCTCCACCTCCATCACCCTCACACCATCACCAACACCATTATCACCATCACTACCATCATCACCACCTCCATCTCCATCACACCATCACCACCTCCATCACCAACACCATCATCACCATCACCACCATCACCATCTCCACTTCCATCACCCTTACACCATCACCAACACCATTATCACCATCACCACCATCACCACCACCAGCATTGATAGCACCAGCATTGTCATCACCACCATTACCACCTGTCATCATCACAACCTCCATCATCATCATCACCATCATCACTGTCACCAATCACATCACCATAACCACCATCCTAACCATCATCACCACCATCATCACGTCACTGTCACCACTGCCATCACCACAACCATCATCACCATCACCAACTTTGTCACCACCACCTCCATCGTTGCCATCAGCACAACCATTGTTACCACTCGCACTACGGTTTTCTAAGTCACCCTTGGTAAATCTCATAACATTTTTGAGCTTCAGTTCCCTCACTTTTACCAGAGGCCACCACAACTTCATTATAAGGTAGGGAACTTATGGTTGTTTCTGTTGCTATCACTGATGTTCTTGCTGATTTAAACATGCGACTTGGATGCACAGGAAGGCAGTGATGCTTTAAGAAATCAGACAATTCTCATGAATGTAGGGAAGCCAGGCACAGCGATAAGGCAGGGCCACCCTGGGTCCTGGGCTGGCTTTTATAAGGCTGCTGAGGATTTCACATACAGAAGCCCACGCTGTTCTCAGAGGTGACATCCCCACATGCAGGGTGCTCAGTATCATTCCAGTTCAGGAAGCTGAGTCATGGGGTAGAGGCAGTGGCGGGGAGGAAGGGGGTTTGTTCTTTTTTATTGCTGCTCATGGTTTTGATTATTTCTTAAGTGTTTAGATGTACTGCAGGAAAGGAATATAATAACCTCCCAGTCACTGCCCCACCTGGAAAACCTCAAGTGACTAATTGCCTTTTCTCCTAAAATGGAAGCATTATTTCATCTGCCCAAAGTTTTCATCTCCCTTTGTTAATACTTTTCTCTGTTCGTATTTTAGTCTTGTAAGGCATAGCCATAAAAACAAACTAGGGATAAAACAGGAAGATGAAAACTATCCAGGGCTGTTCGGCTTTAATTCACGTGAGTTAACAGCCACGCCTGGTTTTGACAGAGGCTGCGAGGATTGTGCTCTGACCTTCCTCTCGCCTGCTGTGCAATGCAAAGACAGGAAAGACATCGAGTCACAGATTCCCCACCGGGCCACAAGGAGGCCCATGGTCTTCCTCATCGATGGGCGCAGCAAGGTCCTCATGGGCATCGAGCTATAGCCAATCAATCCAAAGTGCACTGGGATGGGCTGGGGTCACAAAACTGGAGAAATACCAGTTACATTTTGAAAACAGATGCGTGGCACACGCATAGGATGCACCATATAATTTTAACAAGTGACCCCAAGATTCAGTAATCTGAAGCAACCAAGAGGTTTCCGTGTAACAGTCTATGTCCAGAATTGGACTGGTGGCTTCATGGCATTGGGGACACAACTTGTCACCACGCCATCTGAGACCCACTGTCCTTCTAACATACTAAAGAAGATACCCCTCCATGTCCACAGAGAAAAACTGGGCGTAAAGTGCAAACATTGTACCCACTCATGTCGTTGCAGTTGTTCAGTCACACAGCCACACCCAGAGGCCAAGGTGGCTTGAAAAAGGAGTCTATGTCTGACTGCCCAGCTACAACCGTTACTGCTATGGAAGAAGAGAGAACAGAGATGGGGGAAACCATGAGGAGGCCCAGCCACGATTAAGCTGACAGAATATTCACCCAAGAATACAGGTTCCCATAATGGGATCCCCCACTCCTGAGCCTCTTGGGTTGTGGTGATGACGGATAATGGTGATTAAGAGGTTGGAAATAGAGACCATAGCGGATAACTTCCCCTGGTTTTTTGCTTCATGCCTCTCTGCAGTAAGTGCTTTATAAATATTATCATTGTATGTCATATTAGTCCTACAAAATCAATAGTATAATTACCGTAATTTTATTCATGAGGAAGCTGAGTTGCATCAAGTTCAGAAACTTTCCCAAGGTCATGTACCTAGCATGTGGCCAAGCAGATCTAAACCTGGGTTTCTGTGTCCAAAACTATTCCCTTTACCACTTCACCCATATATTAGAGTGGTCTGCCATGCTTCAGCATTTCAAAAACTGGAACTAAACTGTCAAAGTCCACCAGAACCAGATCGTCTGAGCCAGCTAAAAAGTGGGGCTTGAATCACAGCAATTTAGATTGGCCATTTCATTTACCAAAGTCTGACAAGAGTTTGTCTCTTATGCAGACCTGGATTAATTTTTAGAATGGGAAATTAATGAATGATTGTTTATTAAATGCAATTTGATTGGCATATAACCTCTTTCTAAGCATGGCTTCCAGAGTGCTGGGGAATCAGCAGAGCAATCAATG
Organism: Aplodontia rufa; assembly: GCA_004027875.1. Taxonomy (NCBI): domain Eukaryota; kingdom Metazoa; phylum Chordata; class Mammalia; order Rodentia; family Aplodontiidae; genus Aplodontia; species Aplodontia rufa. The sequence continues at coordinate 96,451 of PVKS010002241.1, forward strand.
GTGGAGCGGAGGTCAGGAAAGGGGTGTGCAGAGACTGCTCCCCGTAGTATGCTGGTGCTGGCAAACCAGCTGGCAGATTCCTGACCACACCTAAAGAGGATCTCAGGCACCCCATGAGGCTCCATGGCACTGAATCAGTGAGCCACCCAGAGGCTGGGTCAAGGTGCATAGAGTGCAGATGAGCAGGAGTTAGAGACCTGGGTCTCTAGCTGCCAGGCTGCCCAACCAGGACTAGAGGGCACTAGCTGAGCCAGCATGGTGGTGTGCACAGGGTGGTCTCAGAGGTGCAGCTGCTGTCTTCATGCATCAGCACGTGAACTCACACAGGAAGGGAAACAGAACATCCCTTCCCTCCCCACAAACAGATGGGTAATTAGATGGAGTTCTAGCCAGATGCTGTTCCTGCCCCGAGACCACACCAGAGGGAACCGGTAGCGCTGTAGAAGTCATCTCCATCCCTGAGCATGGATAGTGAGGAATCGATTGGGGCTTCAGCGTACTTGGGGGTGTCTGTGGGGAGGTGTTCTTCCTCCTTCCATGTCTACCTCTGTGGCCCCTCTCTAGGCACCAACCCATCAAATGCTAGGTGTGCACAAGATTCCACCCGACTATGACCCTGTGAGATGCATTCTTGGAAAACCTGCTACTTCCTGCTAGGCTGTGTCTGCAGGCCTTTGTCTTTGTGGCCTGTTTTGTGTTTATCAAAAGGAACATAGGGACTTTGTTCTCCACATGTGAGAAGTAGCCAGGAACTCCTGAGCAGCGGCACTCTCTGAACTGCAAGCCATGGTCTAACACAGCGCCCCCTCCTGGTGACTCTGCTGCAATTGCTTCCTCTGAATCTAAACAAGTTCTTTTGGGGAAAGTCCCCAAACAGCAGGAAGTGTCACTTGGCAGAAATGCTGGATTTGGGCTTGGAAACAAGGGTGGCAAGGAAGTCGCACACGGATTCCTAGAGTTATCACTGTCAGCTAACACCCTTCACTGCCCTGGACCAGCCTTCACTTTTCTGTTTTGGCACAGTCAAAGCCAGTATGTGGCAACCTGCAGCGATGTCAGTCAGTACGGATGGGTTGATGAGGATCTCAGAACGATGTTGAATGTTCTGAATTAAGGAACACTGCTACGAGCAGAACCACTGGCCCAAAATGGGGCGTCCCACCATGTTCTGGAAATGGGGGAGCTAGGCTGCCTTTTGGGAGAAAAAATGTAAATTTGTCACATAATGTTACAGAAGGAAACAGATAACAAGAAGAGAGAGTAGTGGAGCAACTGTACTGATAACCAATGTGTGAGTAGGGAGACAGGGCTAGGAAGTCTTAAAGCTAGAAAAAAAAAATCACTGGTGTGGCCCACGTGACCCCTGCTCAAAAGAACACATGCGTTGGCCACTAGACTTAGAGGAGCCTGGGGCAGATGGCAGATGGGGGGCTCTCAGCCAGGGGTCACTAAACAAGTCCCAGCCTTTCTGTGCCAAGGACACGGCCAGCATGGGCTGCTTTCCATCTTCACTTCTATCTGGGATGATGCTGTCCCAGCCTGACGAACATCCTGTTTCTCCTAACTTCTGCCTGTTAGTGCTTATATCTTCTGGGATTTACTGCTTATTAGTTTTTTTATTTCAAACAGATTTTAATCTCCTTGACAGCAAGAACCATAATGCCACTGTTTTTTGTGTATATAATCCCCTTGACATCTAGTGTTGAGTTTAGAAGCTACTTTAAAAAAGTCTTTATAGAGCAATTAGATAAATCAGATCAAGTTACTGACTTGTAAACATTTGGGAAAAACTTTTGACCTTGGAGATGTGGCTCTGGAACACCGCAAAACTCTGGTCTTCTCGCATGTCAGATCCTCTCTGGAAACCCTCCTCCACGAGCCCCTTGACTGGTTGTAATCCAGCCTTTCTCCAAGTTTAGCACCAAGACTCACTTTCAGGAGACTCTAGCCTGAAGGTGTGTTTTACGAATTCATATATTTACCCTGACTATATTCATCAGAATGTCCAGAGGATGGAGTCTTTAAGAGTAGGCGTTTGGTTTTGCAAGCATCCCAGGTTATGCTGATGCATAGTGAAGTTTGAAAACTACCAATTCCAAGCCAACCTCCCCATTTCCACACATGGAGATGCTGCTGCTCAGACAGACGCGTGTCCACCCAGCTGGCTCGCAGTGAAGCTGGCTCGCAGTGAAGCTGGGCTAGAGCACACTCCTCATGAAGGGAAGCCGCCCACTGGTAGCAGTTCCAGAGCCTGCCACTTCCTGTGACAGCACCAGGGCAGCAAAGTCCTTCCTGAGGCCAACAGGACCAGCTTTGCTTCCAGGAAATGTGCTGGCTTCCTCGGTGCGGCAATTGGTGAACGCACACTTAGATGGAGTGATCTGCCAGAGACGGTTTCCATGTCCCTTCCTAACATTGGTGACATGATTGGTCCTCCAGCTCATATACTATATTCTAAGATTAAGGGGAAAGTTCCTGGTCACTTTGCGTAGCCTTCCACTGGCATCCCAGATAATGACATAAAATGGTTTGTTATACTGGCAGAATTCATCTGAATTTCTCCTCACTGCGTCCTCTGCTATGCTCAAGGGAAGATGGGCTGTGTTCAAACACCTGCAGTTCTCCCTGCTCTTGGCCCAAGGCTTACGCTGTGGAGATCCGCAGTCCTCCTGTTACACTGTGCCTCCTGCGATGTCCACGCCACCAATTGCGGGACCACGCCCTCAGCGCCATGTGACTTCCACAGCTCCTTACAGCCACACACGTGCCAAGGAAAAGGTTAATAGACTGCATCCTGGAGGTGGCAAAGGGGTGGACTGTGGCATTATAAGTGCTACGTTGGACTTGAGCAGGGCAGGAAAGCAATAAGAAATCAGACTGGAATCCAGCCTCAGAGTTGGTGACACTTGAGCTGAAGGAGTGGAATGGGGGCTGAAGGAAAACTGACACACTGACCAATTCATGTCAAACGCCTACTTCCCTCCTGTGCAATCTCTAACAAGAGCCTGTGACCAACTTTTCAGTTGGAAGCGTTGTTGCGGGAACTGCTGGTGAGTATGTTGCTATCAGCTTCGAAAGTGTCTCGGCCACCTAAGAGGTCACTGTGGGTTAGAAGGAGGCCACTGGAGAAGGTGGTCAGCCCAGGAGAAGTGAGGGATGCCTGCTTCTGGATTTCACCCAGGCCCAGATGCAGGTGCCTGGCAGAGAGGCAGCCTCGCTTCCTCGAGCCCTGCCTTGTGTGGGCCCCACTGCTGCCCCCTTTCCCAGGGAGACCAGTGTGGTTTCAAAAGTGTTCTCAAGCCAGTCCACTGATTAGTTCTGGCACAGGAAATAAAAGCTTTTATTCTTGAGTCAACGTAATGATGGGCTTGGGGGCTGAAATCTGATAAAGGAGACACACTCAGAAGACACAGGACCTTCTTGGCTTCTTCACTGCTGTGACTGGAAGCCCTGGCAAGAACAATTTCAGGAGGACTTCTTTGTTGAGGGCTCAGGGTGTCAGAGGTCTCAGTCCATAGAAGGCCAGCTCCATTTCTCTGGGCTCGAGGTGAGGCAGGACGCCAAGGTGGAAGAGTGAGGTGGAGGGAAGTGGTTCAAGACATGGCTCCACAAAGCAGAGAGAGGGAGGGAGACTCCACACCAGTGCAGAATATATCCCCAAAGGCACACCCACAATGACCCACCTCCTCCAGCCGCACCCCACCAGCCTACAGTTACCACCCACTCAATCCCTGCCAGGGGATTCATCCACTGATTGGGTCGAGGCTCTCATAACCCAATCACTGCTCCGCTCAGCCTTTGCACTGTCCCACATATTGTGCATTTGGGGGACACCTTCAGGCTGAACCATAGCGGCTTCCTTGGTTAGGTTTTCATTCAAGTGTTTTCATCCTGAACGGTGAGCGCAGGAGGGGCACAGGCCAGTTCACACGTGGGATAGATTGTAATGGACAGACAGAGGGCACAGTGGCCAAGACCGGGTCTGCTGAAACGTGTTACCGTTTCCTACATGCTGAGCCACTCCTAGGGAGGCAAAGTGACACAGCTGTCCTTAAACAGAAATTTGCATGCTTTCTTCTAGAATCTTTGCTTTTCTCCATTCTGAGGGCAAACTTGGAAAATGCTGAACTTCAGAGTGATTGCCAGTCAGTCCTTGACTTCTTAGACACAAGGGGTTGGCGTCAGATCAGAGCGACATTGTTGAGAGAGAAAGAGGAAAGTCACGACGTGATCCAGCATACAGGTGTGTGGTTTGGCAGGCTGAAAAGAGGACACTGGTTGACAAGGAAAGAATCTGGCTTCCAAACCTTGGAGACAAGAAGCTGCCATGGAGGCGCGGGGATGGAAGAGCTAGGAGCTGATGAGAACCCCGCTCAGTCGTTGAGTGGCGGGCGGGCCTGGGAGGATTTCTATAATTGGATCCCAGAGATTTTAACAAGGTCAGTTTCATACAGAACGAAGGGATTCAAGTGAAGTTTAAATATAATGCACAACACTTGGTTGAAGAGAAAAATGGTTAAGATGGGGATGGAAAGAGTCACTTTTCACTAGGGGGGCTGAGCTCAGACAGTGTGTGTACAAACTCAGGGATCACCTTGCACCCCAAAGACAGCACGGTGCTGAAATTCCATCACACTGCGTTACCAGGGGAGAGAAACTCCCCACAGCACCACCGGCTGGCACGACCCAGCCTCAGCTCTGGGCTCCAGCCAGCAGAAGTGCCAGAGGGAAGACCCATCTAAAGGACTGAATTCCAACCCTAATGACCCCACTTTGCTGGCCAACCTTGCCTATAGGACTACGTGTTCCTGAGACATGTGGCTTCTCCATCTCCTTCCCTCCCCCACACACCAGCTTGTCAAAGGCAGGGTGACCCGTCCAAAATCCCAAACTGGTGATTACTGACACAAAAGGAGTTTTAATTGCAAACCACATGCACATCTGGGGAGTCGAGGGTGCAGAGCTCAGAACTGCCACACAACATGGGCCCTGGGGGAGCTGGACCTGGACCTTTCCCCTGTCCACTACTGGGCTATGTTCCAGGTTCAGGTGTACGATAAGGTTCCTCATCCTCCTCCCGCCCCCCTCTGGCAGCCTGGCATATTTTGGGAAGTCAATCTTTTCTATATTTTCATGTGAAGCTAAATTTGCAGTTCACTGTTTCATTTATTAATAGGTTGATTCATTTATCTAGCATCCTTGGGGCTCCCCAGCTGCCTGATGTCCTCAGCACTAGAGTCATAAAGAGGAAGCAGGCCACGGAGGCCTGAAGGTGCTTATGGTCTACCCGGCGAGGTCCTGAGCTGAGGCTGTTTCTGTCTGCCCTTCCCCGACGCAGTACCCCAGCCTGTGGCACATGGGGGTTGGTTTCCTGAGCAAGCACCCAGCCTGAAATCAGAATTTGTTCTTGATTCCTTGTTCTTTGTCCTTTCCAACCCTGCTAGAAACTTCCATGCTGTTTAAGCTCTGCCCCCACAGTGCCAGCCTCCAACTTCTCTGCCTCACATCAAGGGTCACCACCCTTATCGCCTCATCTTCTGATTTGCCTGTTCCCTCTCCTGCCCTCACCTGGGAGAAGCCAACCTGCTGCATTTGGTGAGCGTCCTTTGTCCTAATGCAGGGTGCCCACCCCGCCCACCTGTGCTCACCACTCTTACACTCTGCAGTTGGCCCAGCCTTCAGTGACACAGGAAGAAGTGTTATCGCTGCAAGATGTGGCAGAATAGCCGCGCTTTGGTTGGCTGTGGCAGTGCTGTGCTCTGTCAGGGAGCGCTGTGCTGGGAGGGTGGCACTCTAGGCAGGGAGTGGTGGCAAAGGAGCAGAGGAGGGCTGTTGGCTCATCGGACTGTGATAGCACTTCGCAGGAAGCAGGGCCTCTCAGGGAGAGAGAGGTCCTCTCCTCCAATCACAGGATGCAGCCCAGAAAAGAGAGGGCTGGGGCAAGCCAACGCCAAGTCCTCCAGTCTGTAAGTGACAGCAAACCCCGCAGGCCCCTGCTGAGTGCCACCAGAGCGAATCCTCCACGTGCTCAGCCCTCTGTGACCGAGCCAGTGATGTGCACCTGGAAAGGACTTCATTCCTTGGTTGCCTCTTGCAGGGAATCATACTGGGCAGCTCTGAAGGACTGAAAGGGAGCTAATTAGTCCAACAGGTTTCCTTCTCTCGGGGGAGTTTAAGGGATACAGTGGTAATTGGAAGAAGGCAAAGTAATAATAAAAACGAAGTCCAGAGGGAGTGGAGACAGAGCAGCCTAGTGTGAGCATGTGGATGACCACAGGAGGGAACACCAATACCGGCGGCTGCTTCGGGGCGTGGCACGGTCCCACTCCCTGGGTGTCTTCTGGTGACTCATGTGTCCTCTCAATAGCCGTTTACTCTCCCGGTGGCTGCTTTATGCCAAACACTTGGCCAGCATCTTCTCATTGCTGCATGAGTCACTGAAGTCTAATTCCACCTAGCCAAGGTGGGGTCCAGCATGTCCTCTCGTGCTCAGGTGACCTGCCCACGGACTGATGTCACTCTGCAATCTAAGTCTGCCCCGCACAACTTGAAAGCTAAGCATCAATTAAAACTTAAAAGAACCAGGGATGGGGCTGGAGCGGTGGCTCAGAGGTTATGACGCTTGCCTGCCATGCGCGAGTACACGGGTTTAAGCCCCAACACCCATGTACACAACTGAGTGTCAGAGCAACGAAAGGCATGTGAAAAACTCAATAAAAATTGATTCTCTCTCTTTCTCATACACTGTCCTTCTCGCTTTAAAAAAAAAAGAAAAGAACCAGGGAGTTTGGGGTTCGTGCCAGGGAGACGGTCGCAAATCTTCCTTCCCAGAGGTATTTGTGCTCATCCACACCTTGCTGGGGTCTCATGGCCTAGTCTCCTGGCTGGCTTGGACCCACAGGCACCCCGGGTGAGAGGCTTGAGGGGAGATTGCGTGGGCAGGTCGCCTCTTGAAGCGTTGCCATCACTGGAAGAATGAGAAACGCAGGAAGCAGCTAAGCCCCACTCCAGGAAAAGAGCTGAATCCACCTGAGCCAGCCCCAGCACAGACCAGGTGCATCAGGTGTGTTCCAGACGAGCTTCAGACACGTGGGCAGGAATAAATGCTCGTTGTGCAAAGCACCAACATTCTGAGGTGTTTTTGACACCGGGTCAATGAGAATTTGGAGAAGTGGCAAGATGAAGAATCTGACACCGGGTTTTGTGACTGAGGATTTGCGGCGTGGGTGGCGGGTATTTGATAGGCGTTTTCAAGAAAGCATTCTTGTTTGCAATGAACCAAATGTCAAGGGTTTGTCACCGAATCCAACCCAAGTCAATTCTGGGATTCACTCTGGTCCCCATGTGTTGTTGAGGCTCAGACTTAGCAATGTGAAAGCCACCTCACTGTACGAACCTCAGCAATGTCTACATGATGAGCGACTGGGCCCTAACACAGCACATGTTACACTTACAGTCTGTACCATTTGGTCTCACGGCCTCTCTACAACAGGTTTAAGAACAGTGCTGAGGTTCAGAGATGCCAAGGACCTCCCCAGCACCTTGTGTGGGAAACAGCAAAATTGGGCCTGAACCAGACCTGACAGTGTCTTACACCACACACCTATCTCGGAAGGGCCTGACTGGGAATTTATTGGTAGGGGAAATGAGGGGGAGCTGGGAAGACATCTACAGTGGTCACCAAAGCACCACTTACTATCCTAGCTGGAGTCATCAGTAGTACAGATCTGATGGCATAAACCATCCTCCCAAACTAACTACCAAGTCGTGCATATTTCAATATCTCTGAGTTCCACTTTCCCTGAAGAACAGGATGAATCACCCCTCATCCTCTTTGTTATAATAGAGCTGTCACCTCCCACCTTCCTATTACACAATAGCCTCCCTTGACTCTGGAGATTGCACGGTACCTGTGTGTCCTAAAGAAGTCTAAGAACATTGGGATTAAGGGCTCATGTATTATTTCTGTAAAGATTCCTCTTCTAACTTAGGAAAAATACAGCAAATAATTCTACTTACTGACCTTATTCAAGAGGAACAAGTCCTGAATTTGATGTTCCCAGGCCCAGTGAGTAAATGCCTCAATGCGCGCTATCTGTCACCTAGAAGGGCTGAGCATACAGTGAAGACTCAGGTTCTGTGGCTTTGCAAGTAGCTAAGTAAGGTACGTCTGGTGCTGGAGAACTGTGACAGTTGCACCGTAAGCCCCAGGGTGAAAGCAGTGATTATAAAGGAGCTGATGGTTGTGGAGCAGGCAGAGTGCCCCAAGCTCTGGGTAAAGTGCCCGGTGTATTAACAGGACAGTGGAGTCCTCAGAAAGAAAAGCTCTGGGTGAACTGCCCAGGTTTAAACCTCAGCTCTCCCTTATCAGTCATGCAAATTTTAACAAGTTATTTAAACTCTTGTTGTCTCATTTCTTCAATTGTAAGATGGGACTCACAGTTGAACCTACCTTAAAGAGTATTAGAAATAAACAAGCCAACAGCTAAGCTCGAAGCCGTGACTAGCAGAGAGCTCATGTCATTGACCCACTTGAGTCATTTTAGGAAACCGAGGAAGGATGTGTTGTCAATAGGCCTACTCTACAGCCTGAAAGCTGAGTGTCTGAAGGTTAAAAAAATCATATTCAAGGTCACTCAGGAGATAACAGCAGAGCCAGAATTTAAAATTACTCATCAGATTCTGATGCGCATCTTCGCAAGCACCTTACACAAATAAATCAACTTCAGCACAAAAGATCGTCACCATGAAGACACAGGTGAACTTCATCTATGGTCTGGCAAAGAGCCCTGAATTCTGGCCAGTAACCCAGTGTGGTTTTCAAACTGGCCTGACCAGCAGAATTGGGAGGGAAGTCATCTGTTATAGTTTAATCCCAGTTCTTAGCTGTTTCCTTCAGGTCCGTCCTTGGAGATCTGCGTTTGGAAGATCCAGGGTATTTTTAACAGCTGCCCGTGTGATCCAGCTGGTCTGCCGTGTTTGAAATCTGCTGGAGCAGGGTGCTCAGATGAAGGTGGAATCCCTGAGGTGGCAGATCTCATGGGCTGCGCAGTCCAGCCTGCCACCATGGAGGGAAGCCCTTGTTCAGCAGATGTGTCTGCCGCCACCCACCGGGAGGTGTCTGTGGGAAAGCTGCCTTTACCTGGGACTATTTCTGCTTCCTGGCAGCCTACACCCATCGTTCTCTTACTGGGAGCTCAATGCATAAATCCATTCCTCTGCAGCCGTCCCCGAGTGCAGGGATGCTGTCGAGGGGAACAAGCACGGACGCATTCAGAGTCGCACTCTGCGTGAGCATGCACGTCTGGCCCCACCGACAGCACCATGCACACACCCTCACACACGTGCCCCTGCTGTAGTGTTCCCAAATCAAGGGTGATATTATCTCACTGGCCCTGTCTTGCAGATCCCTTGGTTGTTTCTACAACATCTCATTTTCCTCTCACTTTCTTCTCCTGGTGCGAAGAAGTTTGCATCGTCCCATCGCCCCCTTACTGGCAATCATAAATTCAGCCTTCCTGGAACCTGGGGAGCCCAGGGGATGTAGCTTCATCATGGGGTCAGACAGGGCAGTCTAGATCCCTTGAGAAACAGATGTGAGATGGGACTGAAGAGTGGTTATTTGATTAAGGGGAACACCTGGGTGAGAGAATTGAAGAGGAAGCCGGGAAGGGCTGGAGGAATTATGAGACCAAGAGGCAAGTCTGGCTCTGGACGGAGGCAAGAGGCAAGGAGAGATGGCAGAAGAGCCCTAGAATGCCTGCCCGCCCTCCAAGATATCCCGCAAGACCACAGGGGATTCCTGGAGCCAAGGTCTACTGCTGGATGAATTCTGAGGCTCCCAGGAGCAGACCTGCCCTAGGACTGCCCGGTGGAGTCATGGCGAGGGTGGCTGAAAAGGAGCCTGGTCCCAGCCCAGCTCCACCCCACCTGAGTGGGAATGTGAGCATATTCCCGTGGCCACCATGCTGAACGAAACAGAGCTGCTTTTCCAAGGAGCGTGCTTCCCATGCAGGTGGAGGGAATCCCTCACCACTGATTGATTGTTTTTTGTACTGGGGACTGAACTGAGGGCTGCTGTACCACTGAGACACATCCCTAGCCCCTTTTTTCTTTTTATTTTTTTTTTATTTTGAAACGGGGTCTTTCTAAGTTGTTAAGGTGGCCTTGAACTTGTGCTCCTCCTGCCTCAGCCTCTCAGGTTGCTGGGATGACAGGCATGAGCCACTGTGCCCAGCCAACTTGTTATTTATTTCTGCACACTGGAAATTGGTGGAAAGATGCCTCATTCTTTGATAAATACTGAGGGACCTGGGGAAGTTCAGACAATTGTAGAAGGAAGTCCACTGGGAGACTTCTGAACTGGTCGTGGGATTCTGAGCAGCTCACATGCATTAGTGTGTAAAGCAGCGTGGGGAGATAACTAGTTGGGGTATAAGACTGGAGTTAGGTCTGGACTGGGCTGATAACCAGAAGGAGAAATCTGCCCAGATCTGGTAGTTGAAGTCAGAGAGACTCAACTGGTTGTCTGAAGAAATGATGTAAAGCAAAGTCACTCTTACAATAAGCAAAAAAGATGCAGATCCTAATTCCTGCAACCTGTTAGGTCACATGACAAGGAAATTCAGCTGAGGTCTAATTAAGACTGCCAACTCGGCAACCTTGAGAGAGGAAGATGAGTGCGGATTATCTCAGCAGACCCAAGGTCATCTGAAAGGTCTGGTGAAAGACAGAAGCATCTGAACAGAGGAAGGAGGTGAAGCTGCTGGCTGTGAAGAGGAGCCACGCCCTGAGCCACGGGTGCAGGTGCACCTGAAAGTTGGAAAAAGCAGAAAATTGCTTTGTCCCCTAAGAGAGTTGACATTTTGGTTTTTCACCCAGAGAGACTAAGACTTCCAGAATCACAGAGTTTGTTATTTTAAGCCACTAAATTTGATGTAATTTGATATACAGCAATAGAAACTAACAGTCTGAATGCCAGGATGTTGGAAAATGCCAACTTGTAGATATTAACGACATCGATTCTTATTTTCCAGAATGATTCTAAATGGCTACATGAATTGACTCATTTACCACCCTACAAAGCATTATTTCCCCATTTTACAGATGAGTAGACAGAGATTAAAATTTCCCAATAACTTGCCAAAGATCATACAGCTAATAAGCACTCATGATGGAATTGGAGAGGAGGAAGTGCGGCCTCACACCGCACGCCCTCCAGCAGAACTCTCTCCACTTCCTGAGAGGAGACACAGCGAGGACAACATGGAGACGGTGCCACTGAACGTCACGCCAAGGAAGCCGCGGGAGGACCATTTCACGGCTGGGGACGAAAGGAGGCAACTCAAGCACTTTTGGATGACTTTTTTTTTTGACAGAAAGAAGGGAGGCCAGGTGGAGAGGCAGGAGGGGTAAGAGCCAAATGCTGGAACAGGCCCCGCCAGGGACCAGGCTAGAAGGGCCACCTTAAGGGCTGAGCCTCGGCAGGGAGAGGAGGCCGGCACCACTGAGGAGTCAGAGTCACAAACTCCTGCCTTACCTTCTGCCACCTGTGCGTGTGACTGTGTCTGCCAATCCCCTCCTGGCTCAGTTTCCAGAGGTGTAAAACGGGCATTCAGGATGGTCGTGAGGCTGTTTTATATAATGCATGCAAGGCCCTCATCTCAGGGACCAGGTATGTGGCTGATAATCATCACCTGAATTTAGGATGGGTACAACCAAAAAAATGTCTGTGTGACATTCTGGCCTAGAGCCGCAGTACAGGAGGAGAGGTAAGGGAACTCACGACGGCAGGGAGTGATCTTACAGCAGAGGGGAGAGACAAGGACCCCCAGGAAGAAGCTACCGCCCCAGCCTGGGCCAGGCAGAGGCGGCTTCAGGCCCGGGCAGCGAGAGCTCATGTTTGTTAACTTCTTCAGAGCCCTGGCCAAGGGTAGGGACGCCTCTTCCCAGCCCCTGCCTCATGAAGAGCCTCTCACGGTCCCCAGTCATCTGCGTCCGGACTCTCAGCAATTCTCACCCAGAAAAATGCTTTCTGGCCTCCCTTGGGTGTCTCCCTCACTTTGTGACCGGATGTTTTGCCAGCCCCCTCGACTCTCCAACACAGAGCTGCAGAGCATGGCAGCAATGCCACTGTCATTCATGGCCCCCTTCAGCCTCTCCTCCGTGCATTGCTTAGTGCAGAAAATTGGGCCAGGGCTGTGTGCAGGACAGACAGCAGGAAAGCAAGCTGCTTTGAGCGGCATCCTCCCGTGAGCAGCCCTAAGAGGAAAGGGCGACTTTCTAAGGGATGGGGGTGTATATGAGGGCAGGGGTAAGGGTACTTGGAAATAGAGAATAAATCATTTGTGTGAAAATAGATGATAATTCATTGTTCTCCAGACAGGAGAGCAGGGTCAGAAATGGATACCATATATTAGAAAGAAGACTCAAAGTTCTCTCCTCTGATGTGAAGAGTACAGGAAACCGTGCTGTCTCTGTGATCGTGGCAACGGGGAACACAATGTGGTCACGAAGGCAGCTGTTTATTGGGTGCTGACTACCTGCCACTCTCTGCTTTGGGGGTTTACATTTGTGGCTTCAGGTAACCTTGGCAGAAGTTGCATTGTAAGATGGATGTTTCTTTTTCTCCCAAAGTTAAACCTTCAGGACAACACAGCATTCTTAAGCTGCCAGCCATCTCAGTCAGGGAACCGTGTGGCTGGAAGGAAGCCATTTTTAAATTCCCCATTAAACCTGTGGCCCTTGCCCATACTCACCCCAATTTTATATTAGCCAATCATGTAGACTGTACCCCTGGGCTCCCCCAGTAGAGTGAAGGGCAGGTTAGGGATAAATTGCCGCAGAGTCCCTGTGCAGGTATGCTTGCTACCACATCCCCTTTGGGAGCACACCCTTCTACAGAAGTAGTTTCCCTTGCTCACCCACCTATTTGTGTTATCACATGCCTGGTATTTCTAACACCCTGAGGCAGGCAGGATTGCTATCCTTGTCATGCAGAGGGGGACACTGAATATCAGAGAGACTAATAACTTGCCCAGTATCACACAGTACTGTGGAACTGAGCATGATCCCCTGCCTGGGGCCACTACCCAAAATACCACCCACTACCTGGGACTCTTTAAGACTTACTCATACTTTACACCCATCAAATAGAAGTCAGGAAGCTGAATGGGGCCAAATGTGAACATGGGGCCCTTGGGCACAGCCTCTGGGGTTGAAGACAAGGGTTGCCATTCAAGGTCAGCCTGGGACAGGTTACGTGTGGGCCTCTTGAGTCTGCTGTTACAAATCAGTGCAAACCCAGTTGCTTTGGACAATGCCAATGTTTGATCTCAGAGTTCTGGGTATCAGAAGCCTGACCTGGTCTCGCTGGGCCGGAACCCAGTCGGCAGGTCTGATCAACTCTGGAGAATCCAGGGGACGCCCATTTCCCTTCCTTTTCCATGTCTAGAGGCTGCCGGGCTCCTGGCCTCCACCCCTGCTTCCTTCGCCAAAGCCTGCGGTGTTAGATCCACAGATCACCTCAAGTCTCTCGGCCACCTCTTCCTCTCGTAAAGACCCGGTGGTGACACTGGCCAACCTGGCTAACCAGGGACACTCATTCTAGCTCCAGATTTGGAATCAAATCACTAAATTCCCCTTTGTAAGAGCATATTTGCAGATTTCAGGGATCAGGACAGATGTCGTTGAGCCATAATTCCGCCCTCTAGATAAATAAATTCTATGCCCAGGAACTTCTCCAACCCTGTACAAGTGGGTCACAAAGCATGTTGCTGTGGTTATTTGGGGTGGTTGGAGCAAGAGGCCACCCAGAGGTTCCATGCTGAAGGATGTGGAGCAGGCTGGGTCCAGGGGTTGGACAGCACTTGGAAGTAAAAGTCTAGCTGCTCACATGGGTGTGAACACATCTTTCAAAAAGTGCTTAGGAAAGAAAAGTTAAAAATGAACAGAGTATGTGACACGGGATAATTTACATCAAATTAAAAAAACTAAACACAGACACAAAATGACAATATGCATTTTGCATGGCTTCTGCAGGAGCACGGAGACGTATTTGCACAAGCCGTTAACGGCTGTCGAAGAGACCACGAAGGGGACGTGGTGTGGTAGAAGAGGGAAGGGAATCAAGCCACCAGGTCATCAAGCCACCTTGAGCCTCTGCAGGGCCAGGTGGGGGTGCCGTTGGAGCTGGGTCCTCGCACACCATCAGGGCCTTGGCTGCTTTCCTCTGGCTTCACCCTGAGCTCCTTGACAGCAGGGATTGTAGTTTGTTTTCCTTTTTATCTCTGAAGTGCAGCACAATGCCTGCCTCGCAGTAGGTGCCTAATGTGTGTTTTGTCAAACTGAGTGGAGAATGTGCGGAAGCAGGACATCTAGAGAGGAGTCTCCTGGGAGCTGACACTCAGGAAAATTTCTAGGGATGCCCAAATGGGTTTTCAAGCCATGTTCGGAACAGAGAGTGGAATCATAAAGACTGCGACCTGCAGGTGAGCAAGGGAGAGGGTGGCAAAGAGAAGGCGGAGCCCCTGCTTCCGCGTTTTGATTCCAGTTCTCAAGACAACCAGGCATCCGAATGAGAAAGCAGAAAGATGGGAAATAAACCCCAAATTGTGTAAAAAGATGGCGAACAGCGATTAGCTGCTGCAAATAAATTCAGTCCAGACGGATGGGAACATTGAAACCAGAGACAGAAAACGTGTCTCCGGGTGGTTCCAAAGGTGGCAGAGCACTCGAGACTCTGTAATGACACTGATGATGTTTTGGGTCAAAACTTTAGAACTGATCATTAAAGCAATGGTTTTGAACACTTAGAAAGGAAATAAAGTGGCGATCTTTAGAAGGCTGCAGGGTTCATTCAAATGCAGCAGTGCCTGAGCGGCCTGGCTTCCTCTGCGATGCCACATACCGGTGGTGGATGTTTCACGTGGATTTCAGCAGTCTGAGAAGTTCTCTCAGTGGGTCGAAAGGCATGGCAGATGCTTGCCTTGGCAAGAACAGCACTGAGGGGCGTTGATTTGTGGAACGGTGCCAGCCTCCATGAGCGTTTCTGGACCACCACCACCACATTAAAACAGCCGACACCGAAGGCACCGTGGGACAGGCCCTGTCCTTGCAAAGTCGCAGGCAGCTGCCTATTTTCTCCCTGCATCAACTCTACAGGGAGGGGCTGTGACTCCTCTGCTCTGCCCGCGAGGGCAGTGAGGGCCATGGTGGCGA
Organism: Aplodontia rufa; assembly: GCA_004027875.1. Lineage (NCBI taxonomy): Eukaryota > Metazoa > Chordata > Mammalia > Rodentia > Aplodontiidae > Aplodontia > Aplodontia rufa. The sequence continues at coordinate 111,670 of PVKS010002241.1, forward strand.
AATGACCTTCCTGGTTTCTAAGGTCAACACGGCCGGCTCCAGAGACCAGCATTCCAGGGTGCCATTCTGCTAAAGAACATGTGAGAGCTGGGTAGTGCACGGAACTGAGAAAAACAAGCACCTCCGCAGGATGGAAGGACCCTGAGGAAGTCCTGTCCAGCTGCCACACCCATGCTCTGCCCCGATGGCACATGTGGTCTTCCCGGTCTGCTCCTCTACTGCAGCTCTCTGTGACGTTTTCCTACGTAGCTTTGTCTCCCAGTACTACCCTGTGCTTACTCACTGGAGTCTGAGCTTTGAGATTCAACCCTGGGCTCTTCAGCTCCCACTCCACTGTGCATCCCTTCCCACACCTGCATAAGTGGCTGTGGACTAACATGGGCTCGTGGTCCCACAGTGCAGGACTTCCTGGGCCAGGGTTAATGCCTTCAAGAGCTGAAGTGGCTCCCACACAGGCCACCCGCCCTGAGCACAGCCCTCACTGCAAACAAGGGAATCAATCCCGGTGAGTCTGGGATTTGAAAGGCACTTGCCTGTTCAAATAGGATCAGGGCGAGGCAGCAGCTGGGGTGCAGGAGGGAAGACGCGGTAACCCAACTGCCTTACGCACCTGCGCTTTTAACATCTCATCCGTATCTAAACAGCCTGCACTTTCCAGCATTCTGCTGCTACTAAAAGGAAGCCTTTGGCATCCAGGGCTGGACCTGAGATGGGTTGTATCAGACCTGCACTCAGCCACCCAGGCATTCAGCACGCACTACTTGAACACCCGCTAGGATACCCTGGGAAAACGCATCATGTCCAGGTCTGCAGCCCCATGTCTGGGGCTCAGACTCTCACTCATCCATGCGCTTAATGGATCATCTTAATCCAGCTGCCATGCACTTCCTAAGTTTTCAGCCAAGGAGATGATACACAGCAAGCAGCACTGTTATGAACACCGTTTTGTGGTCTCAGAGGCAGACCCTACAACAAGGATTCAAGTGCACACTGTTTAGGAGGTGAAGGAAGCATCCCCATGAAGCTAGTAGTGGGATAGCGCAGGAAAAGCAGCGAGAAGAAAGGCCGTTCCAAATGGATAGCCAGCGTAGGAAACGGGCACTGAGTCTCACTGGTGAATTCTGAAAGACACCTCAAAACAAGAGCTTCAGAGTTCCCATATCCCAGGGGCAAAGGAGCTGGGGTATTTACACTCCTGCTCCTGCTGACCTTCGGTTGAGGGCTTCTTGCAAAGGGTGCTTGATCTCCAGCAAGTATAGTCGGGTGCATGCCTTGGAGCAGCAAGGCACAGGGCGTGGGTGGAGTGTCCACAGTGTCTGCTATGTACTGTGCAAGCTATGCTGTGTGAAAGCCTTCTGTTACTCATTTGCACATTCAACAAATACTTAGCGTGTTCGCACCATGAGCTGAGCGAGTACTGAGACCACAGGCGTCGGAAGTGAAGGACCTGCCCTTACAACGTTTCACTTAAGCATCAAAACAGAAAGAAATCTTTGTAGTTAATGCTGAGGAGTACTATGCTAGAGAAATGATAGGGGGTGGTGCAGGGCTGAACTTGATCTCCTGTGGAGATCAGGAAGCTCCCCTTCCTCCCAAACAGGTGAGGCTGAATTTGAGACCTCAAGGTTGCACCGCAATTAGTTGGGGAAAATTGATTTCCTGAGGCAGGAGGCTCAGGCCAAGAGAAAACCTGGGGGTGGGAGAGACCCAGAGTCAGCACACTAGAGGCCAAGGGCAAAATCCAGCCACATGCCTATTTATGTGAATAGAGTTCTACTGACAGACAGCCACAGCTGCTCCGGTACGTGTGGTCGACCAGGGCTTTCTCCATAGGACACCAGGGTCACATGGCTGCAAGAGACACTTGCCCACAAAGCCTGCCTGGCCTCTGCAGCAAAGTTTGCTGACCTCTGATTTATACAAAAACCTGGGCATGGCTTCTAGTGCATTTCACACCAGTAAAAATCCTCCATGACTTTCATGCAGATATATAGAAGAACCACTTGGAAGCAGCTCAGAGCCTATTGAGGGGAATGGAGTGTCAAAAATAATTACAAGACCATATGACTGAAGCACTAATAAAAGCCCACACCAAGGGCTTATGGAGCTGCCAAGAAGAAAATAATTAGTTCTGCCTGGGAAGGAGGGTGGTTTCGCAGGAGGAGGGTGGGTCTAGGAGGCTGAATCCATATTTTCAGGCTAATGAAGGGAGAAGACTGGAGGGCTGAGGAGCAGAAAGAAGCAGAAAAAGCAAAACGTGTCGGGGAAGATCCTGGCCTCCCTCCCTGGGCCTCCAAGCCGCTGACTGGGCTGCGCGTGGCCTCCCGTGAGAATTACCATTTAACCCCCTCACCTCTACCGTTGGCTTTAAATGCTTTATTCCCAGAATCAGCCAGCAAGAACAGGAAATGGCTGGATCACTGGGTCTGAGGCCTGCTCAGAAAACAAACTCTTTAGATAAAGGATCCAGGACAGGGAGGCAGATGGTGGCACATTTTTAAGAAGCAATGAAAACTTGAGGTGTTAGGATACTTGGGTATAAAAAGCACACGTTAGGGCACCTGCTGGCCGAATTTTACACAACTGGAGCACAGGAGTAGAAAGGCAGTAGCGGCTTATAGCCCCACACAATGCAACCAGAATCCATGACCATGCTGATTTAACTCTAAAATGCAAAAATAAATTAGAGAACAAGGGAGAAGAAAAAGAAAGGCAACTAAAACATGTAGAAGAAATCATGCAATTACAACAATTATTATTTAGCAACCAGGAGAGTAAAAAGCATTGGGGGAAGATTACCAAAGAAGGTTAGAGCCAGGAGGAGAAATCCTGAAGGGAGGCATCCGTGCAGCCCGGCAGTGTCCTCACACGACGTGTCCGACCCAGCCAAGGTGCAGCGACACAGAATCTAGGGGAACCATAGATATGAAGGGGGCAAGAGGCGGGGAGGGGAAAGGGAAGGAGGATATGGAGGGATCCAGGGAGGCGAGATCCATAACGTAGCAGACTCTCTACCCCCAAGAAGCCAAATGATACTTATGCAATCATTTAATTCTGGAAAATTCCCAGTCATATCTATCTGTGTGTGTGTGTGTGTGTGTGTGTGTGTGTGTGTGTGTGTGTGTACTCATATACAAAAGGACATTTATATCAGTTGTAAAGGTGAAATATGGAAGAATCAAGAGACTGGGGTGTGGAGCATGTGGGGGAGACTCTGGCTTAGGAGCAGATGCGTATCACACTGTTACTTTATACGCATTTATGGTTGTACAACAATTCAACTCCTTAATAAAAGACATGCTTATTAGTTACAAATGGGACAGTGTGGAGGATTTAATATTGATTTAAAAATATTAAGGAGGAACCTGGCCAATACCACACTAAGAGCCAAGTCAAGGTCACCAGTAAGGATGCAGAGGAGCACTTGGTGCTGCCTCAGAGAAGGCGCTGAGGACAGTGAAGACCCTGCCTCACACGTGTACCCAGAGCCGATCGAGAAAATATCAGACATTTCCAGGGTGTTGGGACAGCACTGGCCTGCGCTCCTGCAGCATCTTCAGATCTACAGGGACGGTGCGTGGCGGGGGACCACGCTAGGCTCAGGGTGGCCACAGAGACATGAGGTTTAAACACAGCTTTCGATCCTGGATTGGATCCTGGACCAAGATGGTATTTTCCTTTTGCTGTAAAGAACGCAAATGTAGTAATTGACTGAATTTGAATAAATTCTGTGGAGTAGATAATACTTTCTCAACAGTACTGATTCCCTGATTTGCTCACTGTCCTGTGGTCCTGTGAGAGAGAACTAAATGCTTATTTTTCAGAAACACCCCACTGAAGATTAGGGGAAGCAGACAGTCTGCAGCCAGCTCGGACGGTCGCGGGGAGGGGAGAATCACTGAGTATGTGGCAAAACGCAAACACTTGGGAAATCTGGCTGAAAGGTATAGAGGAATACACTGGATTCCATTTGCAACTTTCTGGTAGGTCTGAATTCATTTCCAAATCAAAATAAATACTCTGTATGCCATGGAAGACCAACTTATAGAACAAAGACTCCAGAACAGGCTGATTTGTTTTGGGGATGTTTCAGCCCAGTCTGATTAGCTGTGCGACCCTGAGAAAGTCAGTCAGCCTCTGAGTCTCATTAATAAAATAGCAGGAATGGAACCTACTTCTGAGGCTCAGGTGAACACGGCAGTCACATAGCACTGGAAGCTCCCGATCTGACCCTGGCCTCGCAGCTTGGCCAAGACCCTCGGTCAGCTTGGTGACTCTTCCCATGTCCCTCAAACAACTGATGGCTGGGGAACGAGGTCCCAGCTTTCCCTTTAAAATAATATTACATGGAAAAATTAATGAACAATAATATAAGAAAATCAAAAGCTGGACACTCCATCTGTCCTCCTCCGGCTCTGCAGAGCTCTGTCTCTGCTGACCCCGTTTCCTGGTCTCAGCGCGGAAATGAGGAGACACAAAAAGTAGGGTTAGCTGGGGCAGGAAGCTGAGAGCACTGAGGGTCTGGGCTGTGAGCAACTTCAACAGATAAGACACTGAGCTGCGGTGCCACCATGTCCTGACTGGGACAAGGACAAGGAAGGGAAAGCCAGTAACAGTCACTTGGGCAGAAATGGCTTGGGTCAGGTTGGGTGGGAACTGCTGTCTTCCTGCTGGGTGAACAGTAGGTCACGTTGCACTTTTAAAAAGGCACAGGTTTTAAACTGCACTGGCTGCTGCCCTCCATGAACCCCCATACATTTTCTTGCTCTTTTCATGGAGAAGTGTCCGGAGCTCCTATCTTTCTCTCACATCAAATGGGGAGAGCAACGTTGATAGAAGTCGCTTACTTAAATTCCCATGGTGGGTGGAAGAAAGCTGTGGCCCTCTTGATACGGAAAGCCCGCGCGACTCTAGGCCAGCGTGGATAATTATCTTCCTCACCCTCTTTGCTTCTCCCTGGAGGTTACTGGGATAAGCCACTCTCTGCTTCCTACCACAGCCGCCTGCTGTCACCGAGCCCTGGGGCCTTATCAGGAGTGTGCATGGGTGGTGCTGTGGGAGGCAGGCTTCTTGATATTTTCCTTTTCAGTTTCATAAGCCCTTGGGATCATTCAAGATAAAACCTTTTCATAAATGGAGCTGTATTACAGAATAAAATACTTTACAGGGGACTTGAAGAAAATTACGTTAGCTTATGTCTCTTACAGAGCGCCAGTGTTCAGACAGCTTCATGCGTACAGCAGGCCCACTGAGGATTTGTTAGATCTTAGTGATCTCTGTCCTATTTCTCCTGGCCTGTGTCTCCTTCTTACTCTTGAGGATTATGCTGGATGCACTCAGAGGCAGAGAGCTACACAAAGCGACTCATGAGGTCTCAAAAGCCTGCAGCTCCCCCAGGCGCGGGTTATTCCCACGAAGGAACCACAATGTCGAATTGCCCCATCTAGCCTGGGGACGGCGGGCTCTCCAATGGGCTTGCTATTGCTCCTGCAGAAGCACAGTGACCCGGGCTTCAGACATGGGGCAGGAAAACACCGTTCCTGAGAGCTTCCCATGTCAAGGGGAACAGGCATCTCCCACCCTGCACAAATACGCGTGGGCATTCAGCTTCCCAGCCCTTGCACACTGGGGACTGTTCTAATGCTAAGCATTCAGGAGCATGCAAGAGCCCGACGTGAACTCTGGACTCGGGTACAGAGTGTGACGCAAGAGGAGTCAGGGTTAACAGACCATCACAGAATCCATGACAGTTGTCCCTTGCAGTCTTCAGCAGATTCCTTCTAGGACTTCCCTTGAGTAGCAAAACCTGCAGATGCCCAGGTCCCTGATATAGGAATGTGGCATTCACAGCTCCTGCAGCTCCTCCCGTGTCCTTTGAATCATCTCCAGATCACTTATAGCCCTGCCACAGCGCAGGTGCTGCGTAAATAGCCATTACGCTGCGCTGTTCATGGAACGGACAGTCAACGCTGCTCAGTGCAAGGGCATTTGTTCACATATTTCTGATCTGCAGATGGTTGAATCCACAGACGCAGAAGGCTGACATAATTACAGTTGTGATTAGAGAGGAAGAGGAATTCAGACCATGAGAGGGCACGAGAGGGAAGGCACTTACCTAAAACAAGGAATTGGGGGCTCATGAGGACTCAGGTCAAGGGAGAGTCAGAGACTGTGATGGACTGGAAGTGTGGATTCCCACTCTTCCGGGGATTATAGGAGGTGTGGAGAAGTTCCTTACAGAATGGACAGAGGGCACAAAAGTACGAAGGAGGAAAAATCTGCACCCCAGGGAATGGTGCGAAGCTCTGGGTGGGTAAGATGGCTGGAGACTGCGTAGAGACTCTTGTAGAGCAGCACCACATTATGGGTTGGGAGGTTCCTAAGCCCCAGGGGATGCCTGGAACTGCAGATAGCACCAAACCCACGCGCACTATGCTCCTTCCTACACACACACCTGTGATAAAACTTAATTTATCAGTTAGGTACTGTGAGAGATCAGCAATGATCATAATAAAATAGAGCAAATGATACACTAGAATAAAAGTTAAGTGCATTGGCCTCTCTTCCTCTCGAGGTACCTTCTGTATTCTGTGCCTTCTTGTGGTGATGAGAGACGACACATGTCTCCAAAATGAGTTCAAGTGAAGGGAACCACGTGGGACACGGTGACGCAGGCTTAGGCCATCGTTTGAAGCTCACTTGCACATAGACACTGAGATACTGAGATATCACAGTTCTGGATCTGATAACCAAGACAGCTGCTAAGTAACTAACGGGCAGGCAGCATATACAGCAAGGATACACCGAACAAAGGGATGAGTCACATCCCAGCTGAAACTGAGTGGCATAATGGAAGGTATCAGAGTGTTTCTCAAAGTGGGATGTAATTTAAGACTAATGAATTATTTCTGTAATTTTCCATTTAATATTTTCAGACAGTCCCATGGGGGATCTGAAACCTCAGAAAGCGCAGCTTCAGAAAGGTGGAAGGTGGTCACCTATGCTGTGCTGATGATAAATCAAGGGACCTGGGAAGGCAGAGGTGCAGCAAGAGTCATTTCAGCAAGAGGAAGGGACATCTGCTCAGGCCCCTGAGCTGCAGCTCCCACGAGACATTGTCAAGGCAGAGTCCAATATGGAACATTTCGCCAGCAAAGCAGCTCCCCGCATTTTATATTACTCTATTTACCCCTCCATACCACAACACAAAAGAGGAACATGCATACTAAAAATGATTTGCACTGAGTTCTTGTATAATTAAAAACCACCATGGTCTTGTTTGCATTAACAATAGGTGTTTTATAAAGTAGAAAACACGTTATGAGCTTGCTAGAGACAACAGGCTGAAATGTTCTCTGTAATGTGCTCCTAGGAAGAGGCTCGCTGGGAATTAAACCAACGTTGGTGCCCAGTACTCCTTGCTGCCAAGTGCCACATTCTTATAGCTCCCATACTGGCTGCTGAAGTGGAAGCCAGGAGCTCTTCTCCTCAGGATGCCCAGGAGAGGAGCTGCCACTGCTACCTAGATTGAGCTCCTGCCCATGGCTGAGCCACGCCTTTCCCTGGGCACATCTGAGGACCTGGTCTGTTATTTTTATTCAGCCTCCAGCTTCCCTCATTCCCCTCCCCAACCTCTCACTCCACTCCCACTCCAGATTCCTATTTCTAAACACCTACACACCATGTCCACCCAGACGGGCACTCACCTCTTCCCCAAATCAGCTTCCTCCCAATGCCCATCAATTCTCAAGACAGAAGACCACCACTCACCATCCTGATCAAGCCTAAACCACAAGCACCTTCCTCAAACCCTGGCCTCCTTCCAGTCTCCATGACATCTGTCAATCACATCTTCAGTGTATGCTGCTGATCCCATCACCACAACCTGTCCATCACACACTGTGACACCTTCACTCGTGCCTCACTCAGACCCCGGAAAATGCTCCTCCTGACCTCCTATTTCCACGGCTGCCCTTCCTGAAGGCATTTGTGACCCGTCAGTCAAACCCTGCTTTTAAAAATATAAATGGGATCTCATAACTTCACAGTTCAAAACTTTCCAACAGAATATAAAATTGTACAGCCACTGTGGAAAGCATTTTAGCAACATTTTTTGTGAAATAAAATACTATATGACCTCACCACTGCACTATGCAAGGAAACTCCTGGGTACCACAGTTCACAGACGCCTTCTTCATGACCTCCTGGAATGGGAACAGCCCAGATGCCGTTCCAAAACACAGGAGCGGCTCACAGGCTGCAGTCGCCCGCCCTGCGCAACATCACTCCTCAAGATACAGGAATCGGCGCACCTGCACTGCAGGAGGAACTTGGCAGGTGGAACTGAGGACAGCAATCAGCTGATCTTAAAGTACAGAGGGCAGCTGGCTTCCAGCGGAGCCTGCTGGAACCAGGAGTGGGAAGTGGAAGACAGCGTCCACAGGAGACGTGACTAGGGGAAAGCCGTCAGAGAGAGGCACTTTGGTACTTTGAAAATGAAGGAAGGAGCTATGACCCTTTGGAAGCTGGAGGAGGAGATGATGGATTATCCCCAGAGACTCCAGAAAGCCAGGCAGATGCCGTGGGTTGCGGAAGCCACAGTTTGTGTGAATGGTCACAGCAGCAACTGGGAACTAACACAGGAGCCAGAACAGCACTCCCCAAGAGCCTCCCAGGTTTGAGTGAAATGAATGTCCTTTAGTTATACTGTCATCAGGAATGCGTCATCGTCCCTGTCATCTTTTGAAACAAAACATGAGTTTGAAATGCAGGGAGGATGTGGGCAGGTAAACACTAATCATAAAGCAGAGGGAATGTTCTCGCTTTGTATGGCTGGTGCTCTGAAAGATAGTATTTATGTCTGAAAGGGAAACGGCAGGTACTGGTGGCACTTCAGAAGACAGACTCTGCACGTGGCTTGTCACCGGAGCTCTGCCCAGGGCAGCTGGGCATGGTTCAACGGGATCTCTAACCTCTGTCTCTATGAGGTCACTCCGAGGGTGGGCTGCTTTCATTCCAAGCAGGTTCAGCCCTCAGGTGTCTTGCTGACCCAGGTAAGACACCAGGCCTTCAGACAGAGCAGGGACCACCTTGTTGGCCTTCTACCTGACCACTGCTGGTCCCTGAAGACAACAGAGCCGGTGACCTGCAGCTGGTGACTTCAGAGCTGAGTGAGCTCTAAGTGGAGTTGAGGGTTGGGTTTCTCTGCGGAGCAGCAGCCACGGTGGTCAAATGCTTGTTTGGCTTTTCCACACACAAATCCCTAGACCAGGCTGACCGCGACCCTGTCTTCCTCTCAAACCTGTTCCTCCTTTGCATTTCCTGTTTTTTGAGCCATTATTATGGTTTGGATGTGAGGTGTCCCCAAAGCTCATGTGTGACGTGATGCAGGAAGGCTGAGAGGTGAAATGATTGGGTTCTGAGAGCCTTCACCCAGTCAGTGTTAATCCCCTGACAGGGATTGGCTGGGTGGTAGATGAAGCAGGGTCAGTGTGGCTGGAGGAGGTGGCTCCCTGGAAGCCTGCTTTGGGTATATACTTTGTACCTGATAAGTGGAGTTTCTCTGCTTCCTGGTGTGATGTCTTAAGCTGCCTCCCTCCACCACACTCTTCCGCCATGATGTTGAGCCCTGAGGAATGGGACTGGCCGGCCATCTGTGGACTGAGGCCTCTGAAACCATGGATCCCCAAATAACCTCTCCCTCTTCAAAATTGTTCCTGTCAGGTGTTTTAGTCACAGCAGCAAAAGCTGAGTGAAACAACCATCTATCAAATGATCCACATTTTCATGATAAATTTGCTAGATTTCTCTCTGCCATGCCTGACTCTTGACCATCCAGGGCTCCCGGCACCTCCTCTCCAGCCTATGCCTCTGCTGGAGTTCAAGCAGGGGTGCTCGTTCAAAATCAGCTCCGACCCACTGAGCAGGAAGCACTGAGCAGGAAGCACTCAGCAGCTACTTCTGTGGGAATCGTCCCAGCTCCTCCTCCTGGCAATGGAATGAAGTAACCATTGCTATTGTTCTCAAGCAGATGGGTGCTCAGAGAGGTCAGGTGTCCTTTCTGAGGCCGGCACCCTAGCTCTTGTGTGGCCCCCTGGGCTCTGAGCACTTGGGCGCAGAGCTGGGAGTGTACCGGTGGTGGGCAGAGCGATGGGTCCTCGGTGCACCGTGCTGATTCCTAGATGGCGCGGCATTGTGGGCCTGGTGGATGATGGAGGCTTACTTTGCCTGGTCTCCTGAAGAGATGGGCATAC
>PVKS010002242.1:0-121919 GCA_004027875.1 Aplodontia rufa
ATTTAGTTTTTCATGTGACTTTCATTCTCGGACACGTTCCTGTGTACGTGGTGCTGGGGTTCGAACTAGCATACTCACGCGTGCCAGGAAGGTGCTGTAACTGCTGAGCCACCGCTCCAGACACCCCTCTTTTTTTTTTAAATACAAAGGAAGAAAGGAGGGCAGGGCTCCTCCACTCTAGTCCCGTGACTCACCCATGACATTACTGCTTCTTGAACATTCCACCCCTGGAGGCACAACACAGAGATTGGAGCTTAAAATCAAACAGCTGTCAGAGCCAGTGGTGTGCTGAAGCCAGCTCACACTGATTCATGGGACCTGACTGTGTTCATTTCTTCCCAACTCCAAGTTCAGTGACATCATATTACGGAAGTATTGATACCATAAGACTCAACATATACATTAGAGCTTTTCCTCTTTCCCCAGAGAGCCTGCTTCGACTATTTACCAGCATATCAACGCATACTACAGGGGAAACTGAAGCTCTACCACTCTTCACCGAATATTCTGCCCTAGATGCTGACCTGTACAAATTCTTAAAATCCCAAGGACTGGAAGAAATCTGAAAGGCCACCTAATCCTTACGTTTTCTGATACCACCTCTCTGTTCATCCCTATATGTAGACGTAAGTAGTGCCCTCTGTGCCTCCTTTCTAACCTTTCACATTTCCATCTCTATCACATAGTGCATCCTGCTGATTTTTTATAGGGTAATAATTGTAAATGTAGACTCTAGGCTACACTAAATAATCTGGGGTCAAATTCCAGCTCTATCGCTTATCTTGGGCAAGTGTGTGATCTTGTGCAAGAGGCCTAAATTGCCTTAATCTATAAGATACAGATGATAATAATAATGCCTCCTCAAAATTTTGTTCTGAGGATTGGGTAAAATATGCAGAACAAAGTCTGGCACGTACTATATACTTAATAAAAGTTAATGATTATTATTACCTTCTGGTTTACTAATTCTCTCTTTAGTTATGTCTTGTCTTTCATTTAATCCTTTGGTTAGATTTTTTTTAAAGACAAAGAGGGAGAGAAGAAGGAAGAGAGAATCAACTTTCTTTATTTTTTCATCTGGCCTTTGCTTCCGCAACACTTAGTTGGGTACGTGGTGCTGGGGTTCGAACCTGGGTCCTAGCGCATGCCAGGCAAATGCTCGAACTGCTGAGAACCACTGCTCCAGCCCCTTTGGTTAGATTTTTAATTATAGTATTTTTCACTTCAATTTGGCTTCTTTCCTAATATTCTTTTTTCATATCTCTTTAACTCTTTGATATCATTGTTCCTTTTTTATTTTTATTTTTTATGTTTTTCAGCAGTACTGGGAATCAATCCCAGGGTCTTGTATATGTTAGACAAGTGCTCTGCCATTAAGCTACATCCCCAATCCTTTGTGTTTGTTTGTTTATTTATTTATTTATTTATTTGAGGCAGGATTTCACTAAATTGCCAAGGCTGGCCTCAAACTGTGATCCTCCTGCCTCAGCATGCACCACCACACCTGGCTCATTGTTAGTTCTTAATTATTTTAAACATACTACTTTATAGTCTCTTTTAGAAAGTTCTATTACTACAATGTAGAGTTGTTTCCTGAATAGTTTTCAGTTTGGGGTTTGTTCGGTTTTTCTGTTTGTTTTTTTTTTGGTTTTGTTTCATTTTGGTTTTGGTTTTTGTACCAGGGATTGAACCCAGGGTTGCTTAACCACTGAGCAACATCTCCAGACCTTTTTGTATTTTATTTTGAGACAGGATCTGAGCAAGTTGCTTAGGGCCTCATTAAGTCACTGAGGCTGGCGTTGAACTCATAAGCCTCCTGCCTTAGCACCACACCCAGCAATTTTTGGTTTTTAATTGTGAATGCATCTTCAGAAAAATTAGTTTCTCTTGTGGGAGTTCCACTGGGTATGGATTGTTAAAAATATTCCTATGGAGTAATTTTGTGTTTGTATTAGGGGATTCCACGGTATTAGACCACTTGTAATATTAACTGTTCAGGCTGAAGAAGCTCATGTCTCATAGGTAATAAGAATATGGATTCTGACCAGGTGTGGTGGTACACGCTTGTAATCCCATTGACTTGGGAGGCTGAGGCAGGAGGATTATAAGTTCAAGATCAGCCTGGACAACTTATCAAGGCCCTGTCTCAAAATAAAAAGGGCTAGGGATTTAGCTCAGTGGTAGGGTACTTGCCCAGCAGTTACTACTGCAAGGTGCTGGGATCAATCCCCAGTACTGAAAATAAATAAATAGGTAGGTAGGTAGGTAGATAAAGAAACAAAACTATATATACAAATACATGTGCACACACACATACATTTCACAATTATATATGATACAGTGCCAGGATTTTAATTTCTCATTGTTGACATTTTTCAACCAAAGTAAGCTTCCAGGGAATAAAGTTTTTCTATCTTTTCATGAACGTTCCAGAGTACTCAATTCTATCTTGAGCCCAGACCTCATTTCTAGACCCTCTTGGCATTAAAACCTCAGCCTCTGGACTCCTGAGCCTCTACCTGGGTGCAAAAGCCCCACAAATGGTCACAGCTTTGGCTCACATGAAACCACTAGGCTTCCAATTCTCTCTTCATCTTTGACACTGGTGGATTTCCCTTTTTCATGAGCTCCCCTGGACAGAACTCTCATATTGCCAGAAACTCTGCAGTCATACCAGGAGGGACTCATGCACATCAGCTTAGACCACCATTTGCCACAAGTGTTCCAAGTCACGAAATCCAATATAACCACTGACCCTCACTTGAGCTTTGTATGCATTAAAATTGCATCTTGTTCAAGGACTGATGTCTCAGGTCGGCATGTAATATGAAAATTAAAGAGTCCAAATTCCTTCCGGAAAGTCCCACAATAAGGTCTCACATTGGAAACTGGACATGCCATCTTTCATGAGGTCCAATGGGCCAACTCTTTCTTCAGCAGGAGTTGATTTCTCAGGTTGAGCACCATATGAAAGAACTGGCTTGGACTTAGGGGCCACGTTGTGTGATAATTAAAACCTACAAATATGAGCAACACTCCATGGTACGAGATGCTCACTCTCTCAAATAACAGAGGGGGTGAAGGCCAACAGAGGCATCAGCAGACCGTGCCTCCCATCCACGCTCACTCAGATACACCGTCTGGAAATAACAAGTCCAAGCTCCACCAGTGTTGTTTTTATCTCTACTTGATTTTGGTTTTGTTGACCAAGTACATTTGTATCTGGGTAAGTTAGAGGCATCAATCTGTCATGATAACGTCAGCAGCATGATTATCTCCCAGGCAATACTGACCACAAAGGAGCCCGGGGGCACTTCCTGGAATGATGGGCATATTGGATATCCTGATTCAGGGGTGGTTCGATGGGCGTAACATTGAAAATCCATCAAGCTACACAGTGAAGATCCATGCAGTCTGCAGGACGTCTAGCTCCACTGAACCAAGGGCTGCATGCCTGAGCAGAGAACGCTGCGGGGCTCTCCGCCACGTCTCCATTCTACGGTAAGGCTCCGCTGGAGGCCAGCAGGCCAAATAGAGGACAGTGAAGAGACCAGGAAAAGAAGAGGCAGAAGCCAGAGTGTCCTATCAGATAGGAGGAACCCAGGCTCCAAGCCCACAAGGGCTCCACGGTGACAAGACCACAGTAGCTGAGAGCACAGGCTCCGCCCCTTACTAACAAGTGACTTTGGGCAAGGGACTTTCCTTCTTTGAACCTCAACTTTGTAAGGCTGCTGTGAGGCTCAGTTACAGCGTAGCACTTAGCACAGAGTCTACAAACAGAAAAAAAAATGCGTCACTATTACCTATTACTATTGTTACTGATCACAGGAAGGCTGCAAGTGTCACCTTCCCCCCAAAACTATAGTTGCTTAGATGAATAATTTGACCTGATAACCTCCAGAGATCTTCACAGAGCACACGGAAGAAGGCATGTGTTCTGCTTGAACAGAGGCACAGGTTCTTACTGTCACTGAGCTGAAGCCCACCTCTGGACCACTGCCACCCACTTTAACTTCTCCTCGGTGACATGATAAAGAGCACAGGCTCTGGGGCCAGGTGGCCACCGCCACACCCCAGCTCCATTACTTACCAACTTGGTAACCTTGAACGAATGACACCAACTCCAGGCCTCAGTTCCTTCTCCTGTAAAAGAGTTAAGAGAGGATTGAGCAAGTTACAACGGAGCAAGCACACGGAGCCCCTGCTGAGTCCTGGCCACCGTTATTCCTCCCTACACCAGATGTGCCGTCTGCGAATAGCAAGTCCAAGGAGCACTTTACAGACCAGTACAGATTGTTTGTTTCCCACACATTTGTCTCACACAGTCCTGAAAACAGTCATGGGCACCTCAAACAGAGAAGTGATGATTCAGAGAGATGAAGCAACTTGCCGAAGGTTGCATAGTAAGAACAGAGACCCGAACGAAACTCCTACCACTACCTGCAGGGCAGTCTGGCTGGACTGTGCTGCCCCAGAGGCAGAAAGTGGGGTCAGTCTGTCCTTAGAGATTCCAAATTCCGAGATAAAGATGCTGGAACTGAAGGCTGCAGCAGCAAGGCTGGATCCCAGCCTAACGCTCAGCTCAACTTTAAACTGGTCTTAGCCATTCTGCCCCTGAATCACTTCCTGCTTTAGGCTTCTGCTTTGCAGAAAGGAAGGCAAACACATTACAGCAGGTTTGTTACCCACAAAACTCCGCACAGCAGCAAAAGCTTATGAATCCAGGAGAGTTTGCAGAAAAACCAAAGTTAAAGAGCATCCCATTTAACATGTAAAACGGGGCAAAGACGGCAGTGAAGACACCCAACACGGACGGACTGAAACGGAAGGCCTTCTCCCGGCCTCCATTCTGATGAAATCGGCAGCTGCCCAGCGCTTTTCACTGGGGACTGAAATTCCCGGAAGCCACTTAACCAGCGCGTTTTATTCACAAAACGTTGGAGGCCAGGTCTCACTGTCCTGGGAGACCGCTATCTGCTGATAATTTCTGCCACTTCTGCTGCCTTTGCCAGCACAGCATTTCTTTTTGTGCCTTTTCAACAGCAATCATGGGACGGCTCAGTGGCCAGAGAAGGAGCGGATGCAGTTTCAGAGCCGTCTGGCATGCTCACAGTGGTGTCACCAAATGGTATACACGTGCACACGCACACTATGAACACACAGCACGTCCATTCGTTCACACGTACATCACACGTCACAAACCGCATGCCAAACACACGCATAGCACCCACCATGCACCCACCACACACGCATGTGAACACTACACACATGCACACACACATCCCGGACTCTTCTTGCTATGTCTTCCTGTTACATATGGGTGAGTTTTCCTTCTCCCTCATAGTTGACCAGAATTACAACACAGAAAATGGGGACAAGTTCACTTGGGAAAAAATTTAGGGCCTCAGGCAAAGTCCTAGAAATTAGAAAAAGTATGCAAACATACTCCCAAATTCCTGCCTTGCTTCATTTTTAAGAATACAAGGAAGCGGACAGCGTGTCACCTGGAGACAGACCCAGGACACAGAATGTGGCTCTGGAAGAAGCAGACATGGGCAGAGAGGACCTGGGTGTGGCCCTAGACACCAGCTCTCACCTCCTCTGCAGTGGTCCATGAGCTTCACAGCGGCTTGAGTCCGAGCAAGTGACCTAACCTCTCTGAGTCCCAGTGTCCTCTGCTATAAAGCGATGACTGGTATTCACTCAACTAGAGAGCTCCCAAGCATCTTCTGTGTGCCAAGCATTATGGCCGTGGAGTCATCTCGGCCAGCCAGGAGCTCTCAGAGACCAGTGAGAGCAACTGCAGGTGGCCAAGCAATTATAAAAGGTCAAAAATGACCAGAGGGCTGAGGAAGGCTGTGAGGAACTACAGAAGAGGGTATCCCATGAGATCGGCAGGGGTGGACATCAGAAAGACTTCCCCCAAGGAGATGGCGCAAGTTGGAACTAAGACAGGTGGAAAGGGCCAGAGTCAGGTAGAATCCAAGCAGAGAGAGGGGTGCAGGCAGAGCCACTCTGGCTCACCTGGTCAAGCACCCAAGTGCAAAGAGAGGAGCCAGGACTGGAGGAGAGTGGGCTTGCCAGGAAACCAGGGGGCCCCATAAGGTTCTCACCAGCCCTCAATGCTGGTTCTGTGGTCCTCGGACAGCCTGGGTCCTACTCTCCCCCATAACCCTTTCGCTGTCATGCTGAAGGCTGCAGTCTGCTCCAGGGCACACGTTGGGGTGGTGGGGGGGTCCCAACCATCCCATGTGGACCCTTCTCCTTCCTCCTCACTTTTCTCTTGTGAGTCAGAGGAGTGAGTCACCCTCTATTGTCATTTGCTTCTCCAGAAAAACCTCCAGGGCTTCTCTACACAGTCAGTTTCTCCCTGCCTCTTTTATCTGAAGGAATCTGGAATGCCCTGTGTCAGGCTACCTAAAGGCTGCTGTCATGTTCCGGTGGTCCTAAAGTCTCCTCCACCTGCACCATGCTGGAGGCACAGCAGGTCCTCAGAAATGCCTACAGAACTGCATTGGCTTCCCTCCCTGCCAGCGAACACTTGCCCAGAGCCCACCGGAAGGGCAGCTCGGCCCAGGAGGCCAGAATCCAGCTGCGGCACTCTCCCTTCCAGAGCCCCCTGGAACACTGAAATGTGAAATCCAAAAACTGACAATCAGTTTTGCTCCAGTGCCTGCATTACATCAACAAAGACCCTCAGGTCCAAAAGAACGGTATGACGATAAGGTCTCTAACAAGCGCTATCCAGTGTTTTAAAAAGGGCACAATACTGTTCAAACAGAAAGCTAGTCACATCTTCCAGAAATAGGGCCCATTTTAGGAAAACCCTTAATGAGGGCAAGTCTAGTGGAGGTCCCCCCCTCCCAGGACCACCAGTCACAATGCACTTCCATGAGTCTTGGGACTTTCTGGGCAGGACTACATGTTCTCATTGAAGCAAATCTGTTTATGAAGATGAGCAGGACTTTATTTTAGGGACAGGAAATACATTTTTTATTATAAATCATTCTTAAGAGTAAATTCTCTGTGATCTAAGGCTATAATCATTTTTAAAGAGAAACTGAGTTTCCTAAACTACTTAAGTTGTTGTTTTTCTTTCAAAGTTTGCAATAAAGCAACTTTGCTACAACGTCACAGATGATGTTTAGAGACATTTCTATCCACAATCCCACTACTAAAAGAAAGAATTCCTTACCATTCTGTGTCCTTTTGAACTCCTTTACACATATCTGAACTCTGTATATATATATAAATATATGTATATGTAAAAGGAATCACCATTAGTATAAAAGTTCTTAAAGAGGGCCCTGTTTTCTTTAAAATTAAGGGAAAGAAAACCCTTCTTATGCAAGTTACTGGCATATTTCTGATAAACACCACAGAGCAAAACCCAGGCCACAAATTAAATACACCTGGAAATGCTAGGTCAGAGACCTTTAAGGCAGCATTTTTTAGCTTGCTTCGTTCCACAATTCTCCTGACACATCCCACTTAAGAAGAGACAAAGAGGGGCTGGAATTGTGGCTCAGCAATAACACACTTGCCAGGCATGCACAAGGTCGCAGGTTTGAACCCCAGCACCACAGAGAAACAAAAATCAGATGAGTAAATAAAATTGATTCTCTCTCTCACCCTCTATCTTTAAAAACCGAAGAAGAGACAAAGGGAAACGTGTCCTGCTGGTCCCCCTACACAGCAAGCTCACTGCGGAAGTTCCCAGCAGTTACCTATTGCTGAAAAGTTTAAGTCAATATTTTTTCTGCATCTGAAATAACCTCTGTGGCTTGGGCGGAGTTTTAACACTCTCCCGAGGTGTTAACCTGCACGGGTAAGGAGACTCTCAAAGGATGAATCCTGCAGCTGATGTGACCAAAGCTCCCCAGCGATTTTCATGCGCAGTCAGGACCAAGAAACACCAGGCTTGGGTAACTCATTAGTCAAAGGAAGCCCATGGGAAATCTTATCTGGAGTGACGAACTCTTTGTAATTAAATAAAATAGCAGATGTAAAGGTACCCACCAGGGCCTGTTCCCCAGAAGACAATGAATGTAATTAAACAAGAAAATATAACTCAAATAATTACTCCTTTCCCTCGGTGAATTCATCTTGTAATTTTATTGGCGTGTTTATCACTTCCTATATTTTTCTTTACCATGATTCACTCTATCCCTGTTAATAAAATTATAAACTTATGCCCATAATCCCATTCAATTACAAGAACTCTAATATTTCCAACAACCATTAATCATTTTGTTTAATGAAACTTTGCCTCAGAATACTGGCTAATATATAGTAAACAGGCAAAAAACATGAGCCATTTATAATGAGTATTCAGAATTATTTTACTGTAGAATTCATGATCATTTTTCTAAACTGGGATGAAACACACACGCTGGAATCCTTTTGAGAAAGGATGACTGATTCTCTAAGGTCCATCACAAGTTTACAAAAATTCTCTGGCTTATGTTTTCAAAAACAGCTAGGATGGGGCTACAGCGGTGGCTCAGCGGTTTCGGCGCTTGCCTGGCAAGCACGAGGACCCGGGTTCAAACCCCAGCACCACATACACAACTGAGTGTTGGAGCAACTAAGGCCATGAGAAAAACTAAATAAAGTTGTTTCTCTCTTTCTCTGTCTCTGTCACTGTCCCTTTCTCTTTATAACAACAACAAAAAAAAAATAGCTAGGGTTAGGTTAATTATTGTCCTACGTTAATAGTGGAAGGGATAACACCTATTAAAGCTTCTTTTGTTCATCTTTTCTAAGTTGAACATTGGAAGACTTGGCTGGGAGAGCCTCCTCTTAAAGGCAAGGAAGAACTGCACAGGAGTACCCTCTCCCGGGACCAGGGAGATGGTGCCACATCCAGTCCTTTTTTATTTATTTATTTATTATGTTGAGACAGGGTCTTGCTAAGTTGTTTAGGGCCTTGCTAAGTTGCTAAGGCTGGCTTTGAACTTGGCGATCCTCCTGCCTCAGACTCCAGAGTTGCTGGGATTATAGGCGTGCACTACTCGATTTCAGGATCAAATTCTAATGCATGATAAACATAAAACTAAAAATAAACAAAGAGCTAGAGCAGTGGCTCAGTGGTTATGGTGCTTGCCTGGCATGCACAAGGACACGGATTCAAACCCTAGCACCACGTACACAACAAAGTCTCAGAGCAATGAAGGCCACATGAAGAACTAAATAAAATTGATTCTCTCTTTCTTTTTCTCTCTCTTACTGTCCCTCTCTCTCTTTAAAGAGAAGTAATAAAATAAATAAATAAATTTAAATAGTGTCCACATTTTACCTAACCATTCTAAGAATAGACTGAATGCAGCTTAAATTTTTCCATAGTAGCATGATGTACTGCTTTCATATTATTGAATGTTTTAATAGAGCTGTATGTGGTGGGTAACTGGGGGGTGATTCTGAATTAGGATCAGGGGCGTATCATATTGTTACTATATATGCAGTTATGATTGTACAACAACACGACCCCTCAATAAAAATTTTTTAAAAAGCTTTAGTATTGCAATTCTATGTTCCGATCATAAATCTGCTTTATCTCTAAGAAATCATAACTACACAGTGGGTACTTCACCTATGGGTAAGTGTTCAAAATGAGTATTTTGAAGCCTTAAACCAATCATCTGTTAAAAACTAACAACATTAATCACAGACTTTAACCTCCCATTGATGTAATGAACATGCTATGAAGGTGGCGAGGAGACAGAAGAGAAGCAGGCCATCATGCCCTGAACAGCCGGCAAGTCCGAGCCTCGAGCATCTCAGTTAAACCCTGATGCTCAGAGGCACGGGTAACCTATGCTTTCTAAAGCAGGGACAAGGACAGATGCTCACTGAGCAAGGTAACTACAGTGTTTCTTAACTTGCAATTATCAAATACCTCCCCACTGTAAGGATGTGTGGTCTTAGATATACCACTATTTACTTATAAAACGACATTCGGGCAGATGCAAACATTATTTCTGGGGATCCGGTCCAACATCCTGATTTTGTAAGTGAGGGGCTCAGAAGCCTGGAGGAAACAGCTGCCCAGGGTCAGACAGGATGCTCACAGCAGTCAAGAGCTGCTCAGTGGAGCTAGAGCGGCGGCTCAGTGGTAGAGCACTTGCCTGGCATGTGCAAGGATCCAGGTTCAATCCCCAGCACCACATACACAACTAAGTGTTGGGGAAACTAAAAACCAAATGAAAAACTAACAAAAAATGATTCCTTCTGTCTCTCTGTTAAAAAAAAAAAAAAAAAAAAAAAGCTGCCAAGTCTCCCAGCCTTCCTCCCTACTCTTCCCAAGCCCTCCACCTGCTTCTGGTTTTGGTCAGCTCTTATCAGGGGCATGGGGTTCAGGGAGACAACCCCACTCTTAGAACACTGAGCACACTACACCTGAAGGATGCCATCACCTGTTCATCCACTCTCAGAACTCCTCACGCTACACCTGAAGGACGCCATCACCTGTCCATCCACTCTCAGAACTCCTCACGCTACACCTGAAGGACGCCATCACCTGTCCATCCACTCTCAGAACTCCTCACGCTACACCTGAAGGAAGCCATCACCTGTCCATCCACTCTCAGAACTCCTCACACTACACCTGAAGGACGCCATCACCTGTCCATCCACTCTCAGAACTCCTCACGCTACACCTGAAGGAAGCCATCACCTGTCCATCCACTCTCAGAACTCCTCACACTACACCTGAAGGACGCCATCACCTGTCCATCCACTCTCAGAACTCCTCACGCTACACCTGAAGGAAGCTATCACCTGTCCATCCAACTGCACTTGCAGTCACTAGGTACACACTTCTCATCAAGTCCTGACACTGAGAGTAGAGGTGACTCAGAAAACGTGGGTCGTGAACTGAGTGACCACCTCATCCCCATGTGCCAGGAAATCTCCCAGCCTCAGCAAGGCAAATTCACTTCAGTGGGGGACACAATGGGGCCAGTCAGCCCCCAGACAGTCCAGGCTGGAGCCCTGCTTTGCAGGTCACCAACCAAGCTCAGAGCTGAGCACTGGAACTCTGGTTCCTGTGTCTGGGGAACCGAATTTTTAATTTTATTTAATTTTAACTAATTTGAACATAAATTGCTCCATGTAGCTAGTGGCTGCTCTGTGACACTGCTCAGCTCTGTTTAAGGCGAGGAATCGCAGTCCTGAATGGATAATCGCTGTGCACAGGCATGAGCTCTGGAGTCGGGCAGACCACGGTCCAAATCCAGACCCAATCATTTACTAATGTGGCACACAACTTCTCAGGGAAGCTGATTTCTTCCTCAGCAACCCTTCAAATTTATTCTTCGATAATGCTCAGAAAGTGGCTGACTGATAGTAGAACTTCCAGAAATAGGATTTCCCTAAAAGCAACTAAATTTATATAAAAATGCTAGAAAAATCTGATTCTGAACTAAAAAACTAAGTGTCTACATGAGCACCATTCTGAACAGCTCTCCAAATCCCTGTCCATTTTAAATTCTAGTTCTAAATTTTCAAGGCTGCCCCCTTGATTTTTGCCACACTTGATTTTTGTCCCTAGGCCCACTGCCAGCTATCACCAAGTCCCCTCAGAAGGTACCCAGATCACTGCCAGCTAGGTAAAGAGCACATTATGTCCAACCCAATCAAAATGCATAATTAAATAAGTCAAATTTTGTATATCAATTATATACCTTAAGAAAGCCATTAAAATACCCCAGCAAATAAAAATAATACATTTTTAAAAACAGGTGCCACATGGCAAGAGGCCCCATGCAGCCGGAGGAAGAGGGATCCGGGCAGAGACGCAGCCAGAAGGGTTCAAGCCCAGTCTGGGGCAGGAGGAAGCAGCACTCAGCTGTGCTCCCCAGCTGGCCAAGAGGTGCTACTGTGCACCCCCCCAGCCTAGGGCGAGCGCATGGGGCAGGAGCAGCTGCACACCCTGATCTTTCCTGGTACCTCCTGGGCCCTAATGAATACATTGGCAGGAAGGGGCAGTGGGTCCCAGTAGACGCCAGCCCACAATCAGTAGAAACCACCGGGCAGCTTTTTAGAAGTACTATGCCCCAGAACTGGGAATCAGGTTTGCAGGCAGCTCCCAGGTGAAGGAGCTGTTTTTCCACTGAAGGCTGCAGAAGCGATTCTGCTCAGCAGTCAAGATGGGGAGGACCTCCAACAGAGAGAGGCACTATTTAAGAGCATGGCAAGGAGTCCTGCTGTTAACTGCTCCCTCCCACCCTCTGGCTGTAGGGACAACAGTCAGATGGCTGAAGGGCTCTGAGCCAGACTTAGGCACAAGCTGCTTTCTCCTCCCTCTGTTATTGGAAAAGCACCTCCCGGTTCCCCAGGGTCTCCCCATCCAGTGTCTCCTGGGCAGAGCTGGCAGGAACAGTTCCCTCTTCCTTGCCAACCCCAGTAGCCAAAGCAGGAGCCCTAATCCACGCACCTGGCACTTAAGAAACCCACAATAAATGCTTTTATTGTGGCTGTTACCCTCATTTCACTGAGAAGGAAGCCAGCTCCAGAGATGGTATGACTCACCCAAGGCCACATGATGCTGGGGGCAGGGCTGGGACAGGAACCCTGCCTCCTGGGTTCATTCTCTTTTCTATTACATCTCTGATGTTGCCCACTGACCTCCCTGTTCCCCAACACCTTTTTTTCCCCCTCCCTCTTACAGTCAAGAGACAAGCTCTGCTGGTCAGGATAAAATTCTTATTTTGTGTTCTCAGGCTCTACTGGATAGGACCCCACCTGTCATCCTGGAAAGAGTTGGCAGGGTGCCCTAAGCATGCCCTCAAAGCATTAGGACGTGGTAGTTTTCTAAAACTGTTTGAAGCCTTACATCAGGTTACCACTTAGTAGCTCGTGGATCTGGAGCAGTTTCTTAACCTCTCTGAGCTCAGGTTTCTCAGCTGTAAATGGGGATGATAATATTTACCACTAAAGGTTTGGTGAGAAGAACTCAGGTCATTCAAAGGGAAAGGATGCTAGAGCAGGTGGCAGTAAGAATAACAGGTGCCCTTCTCCACAGGGACTGCACTCCGTTCCTCCAGTGGACACTGAAACTAAAGATAGTACTGAGCCCTTCTCACTAAGCTTTTCCCCACACATGCACTCCTATGACACTGTTAAAACCAGGCTGCGAGAGAGCCTTGTTAATAATGAATAATAAAACAGAATACTTATAAGGATGTACTGCTGTAGGAAGCATCTGAGTGTGGTGTGCAGCCTCTGCTCCCAGACACACTGGATACAGCGATGACGCCCACCCTGGGCAGGACAGAGGATGTCAGAGATTTCAGCACAACAGTCAGAAACTGTGTGCAACTCAAAACTTGAAATGCTTATTTCTGGACTCTTCCATTAATATTTTTGGATCACAGCTGAGAATAACTGAAATGGTACTACTGTAGTTTCACTGGGCGAACTCAGGTGGGGGTGCCACCCTTCTCCCGCTCTGCTCCACGTACTACAGTCAGGCCCAGGCAAGCCTCACTCGCCCCTTCTCATCTCCCACCCCCAGGGCCCCTCGCCTGGCCCCTGCTCTTGGGTGCCTGGTCCACCTCGTGGCAATGATAACTGACCATGTGGCCAGAGGCACCCCATGTCCCCCACCACCCATAAATAATAAAGAGGAAGTAACCTTTTTCTATTCCCCATTCTGGACTTCCTTAATTAAAATCAAATATTTGTACCCTAAAACCTATAGATCTGAATTGCTCCAGAGGTAGGGGACACTTGGGAGCACAGAGATGAGTGGTCAAGGTGGCCTACTGTCACCCCTCAGCAGAAGGCAGACAATAGTGAACACCACTGAGGGCCCAGAGTCACCAACCCTGGACTTCCTTATGGACCTCCTGGAAAGCCGATGGCACGTGCCCTCTGCAGAAGGCTATAGAAGTGCTGTCAGGGTGCAGGGAGGAGAGGGACATTCCTCAAGCCCACCGACTGCTTCCTGGCTAGCAGGAAGCCTCAGCTGCCACACCAGCATGCTACACAGTTGATCCAGTACTGGAATGCCTCCAGACAGGCTGGGAAGTGCTGCTGCCAGGGAAGCCCGGCCCCAGGGCCCCTCCCCCAGTGCTCCCAGACAGCCCAGGATCCAGGGAGAAGAGTGTATGTTCAAGGCAGTGGGCACTCCTTCTAGAACGTACTATGATCTATGTCCAAGGTAAACACTCCAGCCATCACCCCTGGGCACAGGCAAGGTAAGGGGCATGAAGGAAGCAAAATGCTGGCGATTCACAATGGACGGGACCTCAGTAAACGCTGAGGGGAGACGTGGGGAGTCAAGGCAGGGGAGCATGACCAGCGCACATGGT
The DNA here is from genome assembly GCA_004027875.1 of Aplodontia rufa. Taxonomy (NCBI): domain Eukaryota; kingdom Metazoa; phylum Chordata; class Mammalia; order Rodentia; family Aplodontiidae; genus Aplodontia; species Aplodontia rufa. Next base: position 14,316 of record PVKS010002242.1, read on the forward strand.
AGTGGCCAAACCACAGGCCACCGAACCAGCCTCCCTTCCTCCTGCTCATCACTCCGGGCATGCAGGTCACCCCCAGCCAGACACAAGGATGTGCCCACCATGCCCAGCTGTACCTTGTCTGCCCAACCCCAGGCCCGTTTCCCTAGAGGGCGTCCCCTATCCCTCCTCTCCATGTGCTCCAGGGGCATGTTACCCAGAGAAGGCACTCAAAACATGGAACCTTCCAAAAAAAAGGATGGTTCAAGACGGCCCCGAGACCCCAGTTGGCCAATAAGCACCCCTCTAGCACTGTGGCTGAAGCCCTTGGGAAAGGGGTGCTTTTTACTGTGCCCACAAGTTTGCTAAGATCAGGGGACTGAGGGCAAGCTGCCAGCAGAGCAGCAAGGGGCGGGAAGCAGGGCCAGGGGGCGGAGGGAGACAAACTCAGCCAGCAGGGTCCCGGGGCTGCCACTCCTGAATGCCTAGTTACTCGGCACAGTAACTATTTCTTCAGCTCAGGCTGGCTGGAGTTTAGCTGCTGTCATCTGCCACCCAGAGAGCTGAATAATACAGTGCTGGAGAGGCTGCTCTTGCCACCAGGCCCCACTTCCTGCCCCAGCCACATTTCAGGTCAACTTGCAAATTATAGGTGGCACCAATGAGGTGGCTCCAGGCCCCAAGCACCCTTCCCTCCTTGTGGACCCCCAGACTCCATCTCCCACCTGCCACCTTTTCTAATACACAAGTCCTCTGGCGGCTCCACACAGCCTGCAGATCTGATGCAAGTTCCTCTAACACAGCTCACAAAGCCTCAGCCTCACTGGAGGCTCTGTGTTCTCATGAGCCCTAGTTCAGGGGCAGAGGCCCAAGAATGTCCTCGGACCACACTGAGGTCCGTTCGTCTCCAGGCAGGTGCACGTCACCAGAGAGTGGCAGCGTGTTTGCCATCCCAGTTTACACCGTAAGCTCTTTGGCGACAAAGGTGACCCCTCATGTTCTACATCTGGTCCACGCAGGTCAAAGCCCCCGCTCCTTGGCTCTTCCTTGGGGGTGAAGTGAGATGGAAAGGACTCCTCAGCAGCCTCTGCCCCTCCAGGATGCTCAGGGCCCTTCTAACACCCCACACACACACACACAGGAGGCTCTGGGCTAAAAAAGCTCTGTTACGTAAATTAAAGCGAGGGGTTCCTGTTTTAATTGAAATTCAACTCACTGTCCATAAATCAAACTTCTATTGACACTGAACACACATTGACAGCAGTTGAAATGCAGACAGTGTCAAAAACGGGCCTGGGAGACCTCTGGTAAAACCTTCCCATTTTACAGAAGTAAAACTGAGATTCCAAGAAGCGAAAGCACCACCACGCAGCTGGGGGCAGAGAGGCCAGCGTGGCTGGCAGGTCCTCTGTCTTTCCGCCTCACATTTACAAATTGCTCTTCCTTCCTTTAAATTTGTTTTGAGCACCGCCCTAATACGCTCACTGGAAGATGTAAGGCACGGAGGAGTTTTACGCGTACTTCCTACTTGCTGCACTGTGCTGCGGGGTCTCTGAAGAACAGGGTCTCTGTGTTAACCGGCAGAATGCATGGAGCCTTCCAGGCCTTAAGCCTCATGTGCTTCTGCACCTCTGCCCCACGGGTGAATGCTGCCAGCGTGGGTGGCACGGACGGCGGCAGCAGATGTGCGATCAAAGATGTGGACCAGGCGAAATGCACGGTGGGTTTCTGCAGGCACATCTGCGCTCTGCCAGGCCCTGCAAGCTGGCACGAGGGTACTTGTCCACTGCTGGATATTGCTTTGTTCTGGCTCATTGGTCACCCAGGAAAAGGACGCCAGCAAGGTGGCAGCACTCCTGGAGCAGCCTAGAGGTGAGCAGGCGTGGAAAGACACAGCAAGCCTGTGGCCGTCTCCTGTGCCAGTTGGTGGCTGGGCCCTGGAGGACAACCCTGTCCGGTGGATGGTGTTACTGCCATTTTTGAAGATCAGGAAACCGAGGCACAGGGGATTTAGGGACTCTCAAACAACGGAATATGACGCAACAACCAAAAGGAGAGAAGTTCTGACACAGAGCAGAGGAACCTCAAAAGTACTAGGCTGAGTTAGAAGAAGCCAGGCACAAGCCATACATCACGAGTCCATTCACATGAAATGTCAAAAGGGCAGAGCCACAGAGAAACTTCCAGAAGCAAAAAAGACAACCAGGTGTTACCTGGGGCTGGGGGAGAGGAGTGGCACAGGGACCTACCATAAATGGACACAGAGGATCTTACTGGAGTGATTAAAATGTTCTAAGACCATTTTATGATCATGCTACCACACTCAAAGTGACTAAACATCACTGAATTACACACCTGAAACAGGCGGATTTTGTAATATAAAATGCATCTTGCATTAATTTTATATTGCTTCTGCAACAAATTATTACAAATTTAGCAGCTTAAAACAGTATGAATTTGGGGCTGGAGTGGTGGCTCAGCGGTTTCGGCACTTGTCTGGCAAGCACGAGGACCCGGGTTCAAACCCTAGCACCACGTACACAACTAAGTGTTGGAGCAACTAAGGCCATGTGAAAAACTAAATAAAGCTGTTTCTCTCTTTCTATGTCTCTCTCACTGTCCCTCTCTCTTTAAAAAAAAAAACAAAACAGTATGAATTTATTATGATTCAGGAGGTGAGCAATCATGAATGGGTTTCACTGGCTGAAATCCGGTGTGATGGCATGACCACACTCAGGCAGGCAGTAGGGTCCCGGCAGAACCTGTCCCTTGCCTTGCCCAAATTCCAGTGGCAGCCAGCGCGCCCAGCTCATGGCTCCCTCCTAGCCCAAGCCAGCAGTGCAGCATCCTCAACCCCACCCTGGCCCTCTGCTTGCATCAGCCTCTGACCCTCCTGCCACTCTCTTCTAAGGACCTAGTGACGCAGAAGGCCCACCAAATACAGGATCCCTACTTAATCCCACCTGCAAAGTCCATTTTGCCACGTAAGGCACCCTATTCCCTGGTTCTAAGGACTGACATGGGCATCGCTGGAGCCCATTATGCCCTCTGCCATCAACTTTAATGGAAATGTTTTAAAATGCAAAGAAAGAGCTGGGTGCAGTGGCACGCATCTGTAATCCCAGTGACTCACAAATTCAAACCCAGAAGCTCACAAGTTCAAAGCCAGCCTCAGCAACTTAGCAAGGCCCTGAGAAACTTACAGAGACCCTGTCTTAGAATGAAATATAAGAAGGGCAGGGGATGTGGCTCAGTGGTTAAGCACCCCTGGGTTCAATCCCCAGTACAAAAAAGAAAAAAAAAAAAAAAGCCAGTAGCTTGCTTGGAGCGCACTGGCAGTGACCTGTCCAGAATCCCCACCACTAAAGCAGCCCAGGAGGCCCTGTGTTGGGCACCACTCCAGCATAAATGACCTGGAAGGGTCCACTTCGTTTTGGCTTCTTAACCAGCGGGAGAATGGGAGCAGAATGAAATCCTGGCAGAACTAGAAAGCAGAACATGTGGTAGGTGAGGAGGGGAGGAGGGCAGAGGGCGAGAAACGCTCTGGTTGATACTGAAGACAGCCACACACACTATTGTCAGTTCCAAGGAAAAAGAATTTTAGGTTTACAGAGATCTAAATCTCCTGGTGTTCTGAAATTTCCATCTCATTGATTATTTTAAAAGAACCCAAATTAAGTGAGTCCCTAGACGATCTGATTTGGGCAAGCACTTAAGTCAATACATAAGAAGCCAATCCGCCTTGCTCCCACAGCTAGGATAAGGTGGGAGGGCACCGTGCCAGACTCCCCGATCAGGCAGTGGAAACAAGAAAGCTCGTTCTCCTCGCCAGCCGAAGCCCTCTCAGCCCACCCCGGGTCTTCTGGAGGTGGTGACGCTGACACAGGTGAGGACCAGCTCCTGGCCTCAGTGCACTGCCCAGTCCACAAACACTGTTTCCTTCTCTATCTCTTCCTCCTGGCTAGTGCCAGCCCAGAATGGGCACCAAGCAGGTATTCCAGAAATACTTGCCATATAAACTACATGTGCGTATGCTGCTTGTGCATTTTTCTATATGCGTTTATTTGAAGCATATACTAGTTGTTCAACAAATGCTTGCTATATATATATATATACAGCACATGTAAGTGTTCAGTTAACGTTATGCACAAAATACACAGGATCTAGATAGATCCATATAGACAGATATGCATGCAGAATAGGTGCAGAGACAACACAGGTAAAAACAGAACAGGCTGAGGAGATGAAATGCAAACTTCAGAAAGGCAAATGCTGTGCCTCCTTGGTTCCCCACTGTATGCCAAGGTCCTAGCACAGTGCCCACCTGGCACTTAGTATGTGCTCACCAGATATCTGTTGGTCAAAAGGGTGAACTACCAGCCTAGTTTTATTCAACAAACATCTACTGAGCAGTAAGTACGTACTAAGTGCCAAGCATCGTGCCAGGCTCCAGGAGCCACGCTGAAGGAACAGGAGGTGTGGCCCTGCCCTGGGTGGTAGGGAGATCTAAGGAATAGGCAGGCAAACCACACACAATCCACAAAGATGGAGAGGAGGGCCTGGGAGGCAGGAAAAGCACGACCTACAAGAAAGGGTGTCAGAGGAGGAGAAATGAGCCGAGGGAGAAGGAGCCACTTGGCAAAGAGCCAGGAACACAGTGTGGCGCAGATTGGGAACAGCATATTCTCTAGGGAACAGAAAGAAGCCAGTGTGAAGGAGCCCAGGAGGAAGTGGGCTCAGAGGAAGGTGGCAGGAGCCTCAGGACCTGCCATTTAGTTTTTAAATCCCAACAGAAAGCTATTGAGGATGGGCTGGAGCAGTCACTCGGCAATTGTGGTACTTGCCTGGCATGCACAAGTATGTGGGTTCAAACCCCGGCACCCATGTACACAATGAAGTGTCAGAGCAACGAAGGCCATGTGAAAAATGAAAAACTCAATAAAAATTGATTCTGTCTCTCTCTCTCTCTCACTGTCCTTCTCTCTTAAAAAAAAAAAAAGCTATTGAGGGTTTTAAGCAGAGGGACAGTGGTCTAACTGACACTTTTAAAAAAGATCTCACAAGGGGCTAGAGTGGTGGCTCGGTGGTTACGGCGCTTGCCCAGCATGCACAAGTACACGGGTTCAAACCCCAGCACCCATATACACAACTAAGTATCAGAGCAACCATGTGAAAAACTCAATAAAATTGATTCTGTCTGTGTCTCTCTCTCACTGTCCTTCTCTCTTTAAAAAAAAAAAAAAAATCTCACAAGAGGGTTGGACCAGTGGCTCAGCAGTTATGCACTTGACCAGCTTGCACAAGGACGTGAGTTCGAACCCCAGCACCACATATACAATGAGGTCTCAGAGCAAGGAAAGCCACATGAATATCTAAATAAAATTGTTTAAAAAGAAAGAAAGAAAGATCTCACAAAATATGAAAAAGGAACTTGAGTGGGGGAAACATCCCTTATGGATCTTGCCCACCTGTCAGAGAGCCAGAAACTTCCTCCTGGCCCACTCTGAACATCATGAAGCTACTCAATGAGCACCTCCTACGTGCCCAGCTCTGGAGAAATGCTGCAGATGCTGAGCTGAAGGACCCCAGGCCTGGTCCTCCCAGAGCCCCCCATCCCAGGGCCCAAGATCAGCCAACGTTGCCTAGACTGGTGGAACAGCACTGTAGAAGGCTGGAGCTCCAGGGACCTGGGGGGCCCACCACTGTTAGCCCCACCTCTCGTTAGCATTGTTCATTTCCTGCCTCTTTGCAAAATGGATTTGAGACTGGGGATTTAAAACAGAAGTGGTGGAAACACTGATGAGGCAGGGACCCAACCTGAGAGCTGGTTATGCTGCTATAACTAAGCCTGAGTTTGGCCCTGAGCTTCCTGGCAGCCAGGGCAGGAAGAAATGCAGGCAGGAAGGGACAGTGACCTCAGCCCTCCTGGCTGCCTTCTGGTTCTGAACAACCTGGGGTCAACCAGGGGATGGCGGGGCTGAGCAAGCTGCGCTGACAGGTGCCCTGCTCAGCGCCGAGTCCAGAGCCTCCTCACCACAAGTCCTCATCTAGCTCCACTAGCCCAGCTATAGACAGGCAGCGCGTGGCACCTCTTCCACCCGAGCCAAGGTGCTTAGGTTGAAACACAGTGACCATCCAGGGTGCTGTGGCAAAGAGAGGCCTGGGCTGCAGAGGGCCTACAGCAGGAAGGAGGACTTCCCAGAGGAAGTGCACCCAAGGGTAAGGGCTGTTCATTCCAACACTTCGGATTTCTAACTCTAAGCAAACTGCCTCACATATATGAAGTGGTCATTAAATTGATAATAAAGTAGTTTATTCACTGGGTTTATACACTGGTGTCCCTCAAACAAAAAGGTAGGTAGGGAGCTGGTCACCCAAAATAGGGAAGAGTCTACAAGACATGCCAATCCGCTAAACTACATCAGTGAATCTCAGATTCATGGGCCCCACATCACCATTACTGGGTCCTACAGACCAGGGTGTTAGAAGGCACAGGCCTGCATGTAGTTACACAGCCCAGAGTCAAGCATGAACACAGGAAGTGTTTCTTCATCTCTCCCCACAGAAGAGCCAGTGCGAAACAGAATTTCAAGCATCTCCTGTTGCAAAGCATCTCAAGTAGCAGCAAAAGGTCAATTCCAGAAATGTCCCTTCTCCTGCCCCATAAAGCCATTCACTGCCACCTACATTCTGGTTAACTTCGCTGCCATTATCTGCAGCTCTTTCATTTACTCATTGTTTCATTCATTTTTTTAGATGGTCCCAACACCCAGATGTTGCAGGCCCTATGCGGATGCTAGGGTTTCAAAGATGAATGAAGGCTGGGTACGCAGCTCAGCAGCACAACACCTGCTTAGGATGTGCAAGATCCTGGGTTCCGATCCAGTACTGAAAACTCAATAAACAAAAGCGTGCAAAATTTTAGCCAGGCACAGTGGCAAACACCCATGATCCCAGCAACTCAGGAGGTGAGGCTAGGAGATTGGATTGCAAGTTCAAGGCCAGCCTAGGCAACATGGCAAGATTCTATTTCAAAATAAAGAGGGTTGGGAATGTGGCTCAGTAGTACAGCACCCTTGGTTCAATTGCCAGTTCTACAAACCCCCCCCAAAAAAAAGACTGTAATGCCAGTGAATTGGGAGGCCAAGACAGGAGAACTGCAAGTTTGAGGCAGACCATAGCAAATTAGCAAGACCCTGTCTCAAAATTAAAAAAAAAAAAAAAAATTAAAAATGAGCTGGGAATGTAGCCCACTGGTAAAATGACCCCTGGGTTAAATTCCCAGAATGGAAGAAAAAAATAAAAAGATGAATCAGTCATCTTCCCTGATCTCCAGAAGTTCAGCTGGCTATGGGGAAGACGATTAAAGACTGAACTTCTTTCGGGGGAGAGCAATTACAACGGGGGTCAGAGGTTGGTGATACACACTCCGACCTTTCAAGTGTTTTTTGGGCATTACCCCATGTACCTACACACACCCCAGGGAATTTCCTCCTTCGCAGAAACCAGGTCATGGTCCAGAGGACTAGGGCTGGATGTCCAATCTGGATCCTAATCTTAGGAAAGGCTGCTGATTACCAGGGCAGTTAAAAAGCTGTGTCCCCAAGTGGGAGGATCAGAGGCAGAGGCTGGCCCATCACCCACTGACTGTGCTCCAGGGCAGACCCTGGCTCTTGGCAGTCAGGGAGCTAGAGATGCAGCTCGTCTCAGGTGCCCCAGCTCTACCTTCCACAAATCCTAACACCCATGCCAACATGGCACTATACTTTCTGGTTCATAAAACACTTTACACACAGTTAACCTCACCATTCATTTCCTGACCCCTCACAGGTGAGGCACTTTGCTTAGAGCTAGGAATCCAAAGTGTAGGGAAAACCAGCTCTTACCCTTGGGTGCCCTTCCTCGGGAGGCCCTCCTTGACTGCCCTCTGTGGGCCCACTGCAGCCCAGGCCTCCTTCTGCCACCACACCCTGTACCATCACTGTACCACCACTGAAAAGGGGCTCATCTGCCTTGTAACCCCCAGGGTGTGTGCACGCTAGGCACGCAAGAGGAGGGGAACTGCATCGTGGGAAACAGAAACCAAGTGGGAAAGGGCGTGTGGGACTTAAGGGAAGAAGTGGGCGCTACCTTTCCTTCTCCAGTTAATAAGTGAGGAAATGTGTCTTGGAGCTCGAGTGACTTGCCCAAGATGTTGCTGTTAGTCAAACCAGCTGGGTCTCTACTTCACTCTTCAGGCCAGTTTCCAAACCCACTCTCATCCCAGCCAGCTTTTAGTGTCCCTCTCCCCAGGGAACACAGAGTTCCAGCTGCTTTCCTGTGACCAACTTCTTTTTTTTCTTTCAGGGCTGAGGACTGAACTCGGGGCCTTGCGCGTGCTAGGCAAGCACTCTGCCACTGAGCTAAATCCCCAACCCCTTTCTGCACATCTTAAATACTGTGCAGTAAAAGTTTTAAGATAGAGTTGCAAGCCGGGTGTTACTCTGGCCTGGCCAGGTCTCTAGCCAGATACAGATGCACTCTGTATCCTGCCCCTGGGATATTTTTTAAAGATATCCTGAAGACATAGTCTGTGATTTTAAAAAAAGAAAGCAAAGAAATGGGATTCCTCATGAAATGCCAGGTACTCCCTTACTCATTACACAAGTGGATACTGTGCCCTTGGACGCTCCACACACACATACAGAAGTGGACACCGGCAGAAACCACTGATCGCTAAGGTCCAATCATGGAATGGTGGTAGAAAGAGACGGGTGCTTCCGCTGAATGAATGAAGGAAGGAAGGAAGTGCCAGGTCTTGCAGTCATTTATTTGAGCTGCAAACAAGCTGGATCAACCCCACATTCTTCACCCCAGGCCTGGGGATTATCCACCAGGGGAACCCTTGTCTTGTCCCCTCCTTTTCACGATCCCCAGCACAACAGAAACAGAACAAGCCACTTTTTTGGCCACTGCTGGATTCCTAATTAAAGTCAAGGATTTGTGTTTACTCAGGGTCGATAAACACAAACCCAAAAAAAAGCGTTTAAAAGAAAGCAGATGAAATGTGGGTAAGCACGAGCTAATAGAATCAGGGGAAGTGCTGAGGGTTTTCCATCAAGACTGCGATTAAACACAACTGGCAGGAGGATGCTCCGAGGGTCCAGGCGCATGTGCACAGTGGTGGAGCTTCCAGGGTGAAACTGCAAACCATAACTTCCTGCAGAAGTAATCACTTCCCTGGCAGGAGATGTATTGCTGAGCGCCTCTGGACTGGGCCAGTGTGGTTCTGCACGGCATGTTAACATTGCACCTGGAGATCCCCGTGGATCTGCACTTGCACAGGGACAGGCTTCAGGGAAGGAACCCATGCTCACATTAAAGAAGGCATCTAAGTGTCATAAGCCGAGGTTGCCCCTTCCAGAACATTCACTGTCATATCATCTCTGAGAGCCTCAGTCTCCTCATCTGGACACTGTACTAGGCACCGGCTATGGTCCCTTCCAAAGCCAGCTTCCCATACCCTTAATACAATCAGAAACTGATGGGCAGGAACTGGGGTACACAGGAGCACCTCCATTCTGAAATATGCGTGGAGAGTCTGGCCTGGATTAGGATGAGCAGCAAAGATGTGAAAGAGCCAAGAACTCCCGAAGTAAGTGGACGACTTCCCAGAGATCAAAAGGGGTGAGCTGGGGTATGCCCAGCGCCTGCCTTAATGAAACCGTAATGAACAAGTTTCCACAATTAAAGACAACAATAGGAGGAGCACCATGGGCCCAGAAAACAATCGATGGCTCTGATTAAGGGCTGATGAAACTCCCTGCCAGGCTTTCATCTGGCTCCCCTAGGAGCTTCCTTGCTGATGTTTTCAAAGAAGACCATCTTGAATATACATTATTCCCCAAGCCGCTAAACAGAGAGCTTGGCCCTCTGGCCTCCTCCCACCCCAGGGCAGGCATCGGTTTTCCAGATGGTCTTTCATGTCACACAATGGCCACCTCCAGACGCTCAGAGTCACACTTGGCTCATTTCTGTACAAGACCATTTTTCTCACAAGCATATTTTTTTGCAGAGAAGGGGAGTCCTGGGGATTGAACCCAGAGCACATCCCCAGCCCGTTTTTATTTTTTATTTTGAGACAGGTCTCGCTAAGTTGCTGAGGCTGTCTTGCGAGCTTTTGCACTGGCCTAGTTCCTTTATCACAGGCCTCAGCTTATCAGTAGCTTTCTGCACTTGACAGTGATTCCAGTCTCCAGGGGCTGGGGCCTGTTTCACACAACGGTGAGGTCCCAGTAAACTTCAAAGCACTCTCCACAACTATTTTGGTTTTAATACCGCACTGAGTCCATCCCTGGTCAGCTGTAAGCCAACCTGGATTCTGAGCCTTCTGAATAACGTGGTCAAGAGGAAACCAGATAGCTGAAGGTTGGCTCCAAAGTGGAGGCCAACCTGCCCGGTCACACCGGTAAGTCCTTGAATGGCCACCTGCCTGCCTATTTCAGCACCTGCAACTTTCCCTTTGAAAATGCTATTCCCAGCACTGGCCTTGGAAACCCAGTTCAAATTGTCGCCTTCTCTATGAAGCCTTCCCAGGCCCTCCAAGCAGAACTGCCAATAGTTCCTGAGTGACATGAACCTCTGCTTACCTGGAAGTGCAGAGGACAAACATCTGTATCTGGCTAGAGACCTGGCCAGGTCAGAATAAGACCCAGCTTGCAACTCTATCTTAAAACTTTTACTGCACAGTATTTAAGATGTGCAGAAAGGGGTTGGGGATTTAGCTCAGTGGCAGAGCGCTTGCCTAGCACACGCAAGGCCCCAAGTTCGGTCCTCAGCCCTGAAAAAAAAAAAAAAAGAGATGTACAAAAAAATACAAATAATAATGAAATCACCTCCTGTATCCTCTACCCAGCTTAATGAACAAAACAGAGTGTGACAAAGTCTCCCAGATCACAACTCTCTCAACCCCCGCGCTACACACTATCCTGAATTTGGCATTATCATTTCTGTGCGTTTCCGTAAACTTTTGCTATAGGAGATGATGCCCCCTAAACAATGCATAGCATAGCTTTGCATGCTTTTAATTTTTCAAAGCTTTAACACTTTTCAGGTGGCCACACTGACCTCTGTCCACTCTGGGACTCTCTGGGGGTGGGGCATCTCCGTATCCAGGCACCTAATCACCTGGCAGGAACACCCTGACAGGAAGTTCATGCTTCTTGAGCACTTGGTGACAATGGGGAAAAAATAACAGAATGCCCAAGGGCAAGTTTCACCCACACAACCCCCAAAAAAGAAAAGGGGCAAGAGAGAGGGGTGCGGGGGCTCCCACGGTGGAGTTCACCTGGGTCTGCCTTCAAAGGCCCCTTACTGTTCCAGGAGTCTGAAGCTACCAAATCCCAAGACGGACCCTCCCGCCCCCCATCAGGGCTGGCTGGAGGGATGTGGCTGCATTTCCTGTGAGGAGCCCACAACACCATACCCGGCACCCACAGGCGCTCTGTAGGAGTTTGGCGGATGAGCAACCATTTCCACAGAGAAGAAAATGAGGGGCGGCTGCCCCTGAGAAGACCCAACGAGGGCTGTGTAGCAGAGAGCAGAAGTCCCCACTCGGCAGAGAGACGTCTTCTCTCCTTTAGCTCCCCACCCTGACTACACTGAACAATCAGTCCCATGTGGATCCTTGGAGGAAGTCCAGCGAGTGTCACACAGGGGGGCGGGTGGGGAGGGAGAGGAGACAGTTCCCATGGCCACCATGAGAACAGGCAGGTTCTGAGAGTAGCAAGGACAACTCCAGGTTTCAGAAGAAAGGGGGGACTTGGCCTCAGTAAATGCCTTGTCACAAATTAAGCTGTGTCTTCTGACCTTTAAATTCTCTGCCTGAAGTGCATATCTGCCAGCAAGTGGTTTATCAAGAGCCCCAGCTAAGAAAATAAGTCTACACTCTGGGGCGACCCACTGGGCAGCTTGAGTCAAACCACTCAAACTCTCTGGCCTTCGACTTTCTAAAAAAAATTATGCACTCATTTTACAAACTCTCTTGGAGCAAGGCCTACCATGAGCCTGGCCTGCACATCTAAAGCAGGAGAGGGCCTGGCCCTGGGCTTGGCAATGTTCAGCAGAACACGGCCAAAGCACTAAACACAAGCGCGGTCCAATGTCAGGTATTGTTATCACACGTTATTTTCTACCATACAAGCCCTTGTTTTTTCTCTTCCTCCTTCCTTCTTTTTTTAAGATCGAGGACTTGGTGCTTGGTCAATGCAAGGTAGAACAGAGAGCCAGGAAGCTCATCTTGAATTCAGCGCTGACAATACTCAGCTCAGCTCAAACTTGGCAAAACGCACCCTTCCAACACATCTATTCATAAACGTCGGTTCCTAGAATGAACTCTCAATTATTCGCCCTAACAGGAACTGTCCCCTGCTTGAGAAGTGCATGGGGCAAATGGGAGGGAGTGGAGAGGGAAGGGCAGAGAAGACCCCACCCCACAGAGCAGCCACGCGGGCAAGTGGCAAAGTGTCAGCACCAGCAGGCGTCAATAGGGCTGGTGACCAAGGGCCTCCTGAGCTGTCCCCACGCTCCACTTGATTCTTCTAGGAATGGCTTGGGACCCCTATCATGGTGGAAAGGGAAAAGATACTCAGAGAAGTGGCATAACAGGCAGAGCCCACGACCGAGCGGACAGCAGAGCTGGGGACAAGACAGAGCGAGGCACATTTCCCACACAGCCTGAGGAACAGGTGCAGGGGCCCCTCAGGTGAATGTAACCAGGGAGCTGCTCCTGAGGACAGAGCCTTTCCCACACCGCTTCTCACCTGACCGGTCGCAATAAAAATGCTGTGTGAACTAAATGGAAGGAGATGGTGCATGCCCCATAGGAGCCTCCACCTCCAGCACTTCTTCCTGTGCTCTAGTCCTTTATTGTCCTCCTCAGAGAACAAGAAACAGGGTGACTCAGTCAGGCAAGCCCAGGGCCCGGATCAGCAAGCAGCTGGAGGACCCAGGGTTCACTCAATCATCCACAGCATGATAACTGCTGGATGGGCACCTCCTCTCCAGGGTGCTGAAGAGCAGATGCTGGGACAAGATCTCACTGGCACCAGGGACAGAGGTGAGGAGGCAAGGGGCAAAACCAGGGATTTGCTGGTCACTCAATAAAAGTCTATGAGAGATGCTAAGACAGGCCCCACCTGGTATCTGATCACAGAAAGGCAAATATACACACAGAAGAGGATGAGTCCTTGGGCTGAGGATGTGGTGCAGCGGTAGAGCACTTGTCCAGCTTGTGTGAGACCCTGGGTTTCATCCTCAACACTGCAAACAAGAAAAACTGCTGGGGCTGGAGAGGTTGCTCAGTGGTTATGGCACTTGCCTGGCGTGTGTGAGGACATGGGTTCAAATCCCAGCACCAAAACGTGTTAAAGCAATGAAAGTCACATGAAAAAATAAAATTGATTCCCTCTCTCTTTCTGTCCTTCTCTCTTAAAAAAAAAAAAAAAGAACGAAAAATTGTGGGGTGTAACGAACATTTTTAAAGATGCCAGTTTTGGTTGTCCACTCAAGTAGGAAATTAACTCACATACTCACATTCATCAAACGAATTTGATATCTATGAACCAGGTTCTTTTCAGGACTTTTTTTTGGGGGGGAGGGTGGTAGAGCCAGGTATACTCTACCACTGAGCTACATCCTTAGCCCTTTTTATTTTTTTTATTTTGAGACAGGGTCTCGCTAATTTGCCCAGGCTGACCTCGAACTTAAATCCTCTTGCCTCAGCCTCCAAGTCGTTGGGATTATAGGCATGCACCACCACTCCTGGCCTTGGTATTGGATGCCTTCCTTTCAAAAATGGCTGAGGGGTTTTGAATTAGTTCGCCTCTGAGACACAGGCAAAGATGACAAGTGGGTAGCATAAAAGACACAGAGTTGAGAGAAAACTGCATTTTAAATACCAGCGAGCCTGCCTGGAAATTCGCAATCCCATAAACGGTAACAGCTCTGCCACCCGCTGGGAAGCCTTCATCCGCCTGCTCTTTATGGTTTCTCTGTGGCAGATGCATCCATTTCCCCTTCCTGCCTGCACCCACCACACACCAGAGGCGGAGGGGCTGGGAATGCAGCTCCTGCCCCTCAGAGGTCAGGTGCGCCCTCCCTGGGCACGCACAAGCAGGTGCAGTGCAGGTGCTCGGTGACACAGGTTACTGGTCCCCAACTGCAGCTCCCTCCACTCCAACCAAAGTCCTTTCTGCCTTGACCCCCAGCAGGCGACGTCACCCAAACAGAAAACACTCTGCTGCTGTTCTTCAGTAGCTGTCATTCATCTTACCCCTTCCTGAAAACAGTTTCTGTATGACTTCAAGAAAGTTTCTGGGCTGGATATCTCCAGACTTCCTTAATCCCACCCACTTCTCGCGGCGAAGGGATGGTGTGATTCTAGAAAAATCACATGACCTCTCTCATTTATAATCAGGCAGCAAGGAGGTCCTCTGCACAGGGCTGTGAGAGGCCAGTGTGGTGGCAGCGACGTTCGAGAATTCGTCTCTCTTATGCTTCTGTTATCAGCCCTATTGGCAGTTTATCTCAAGGATGCCTGAACTAAGCCTTATGAACAGATCTGTTTTGCTGAACTGCATTTACGAAGTGATCAAAACCTGGTTTTCTTCCTTTCCCTGGAAACAGAAAGGGGCTAGGTTTTATAGAAGAAAAGAAAGAGGAGAGGAGAGAGGGATAGAGAGGATGAAGGGAGAGAAGGGGAAGGAGAGGATAAAACCACAAGAGAAAAATGACAAAAGACAATGCAAAAGAAAACCAGCAGTCTCTTCCCCAGCACAGCTCGGGGCCTGGTTCCCATGCCATTCCTGAGTGACACTTTTTCTGTCTCCTCCTGCAACCTCCACCCTGCAGCCTCCACCCTGCAGCCTCCATGTGAGTGACTGACATGTGGGTTACTTCCGTCCATCTGCATTTTGTTACTGTTACAAGATGAGCTAAAAATCGCTGGGCAACATTCATCCAAGTCTTGTACTGGGACCTTAGAGGAGACACCCAAAGGTGGGTTTAACAGGTCAAAGGTCACAAAGACCTTCCTGACTCTCAACCTCAGTCACCACGGTTGTCCATAAGGATCATTCAAGGACCCAGTCAGTCATGAACAAAAAGATACATGCGCCTTCACAGGCACCGTGGATGGAGCTGGGGCTCCCTGGGCTTTCTCAACAGTGAGCTCTTATGGACCACTCTGGCCTGTGCACACGGACACCTGACCTCAGGCACTTTCCAACTCTGCCTTGCTGCCTAGGTACGTGAGCCGCAGTGGAGAAAAGGCTGGAAGGTGGGATCAATTTCTCCCCCATCCTCCAAAGCTTTCAGGGAGTACAAAAGTGTCCAAGGTCTAGGGACAAAGACATGCTTACCTGGAGAGAGGCATCTTCCAACTGCACCCATCAGGGAGACAAGGGCAGCTGGG
The DNA here is from genome assembly GCA_004027875.1 of Aplodontia rufa. Classification (NCBI taxonomy): domain Eukaryota; kingdom Metazoa; phylum Chordata; class Mammalia; order Rodentia; family Aplodontiidae; genus Aplodontia; species Aplodontia rufa. Next base: position 29,743 of record PVKS010002242.1, read on the forward strand.
GACAGGGGGACATTTGAGGGTCACCCTGGTGTATTCCTCTTTCACTAAAGCAGGAAGCACACGGATGCCGCTTTTCCACACTGGCCCTCTCTTTCCCCACTGAAACTTAAGAGACAAATGTCCACCCAGAGGCTGGGGTTGCCCTGGGTCTAGGAGGCCAAAGCCCTTTCAGCTCCACTCCAGGAGGGAGCATCAACACAGAGGCAAGGCATGCAGAAGCACGGCACAGTCCTAAAGGCCTAAATCGAGGCCTGCTATGACTGAAGAGGCTCTATGTCATTCAGAAAAACAGCTCCGGAGAGGCCACCTCCTTCCTGTCCACCGAGTCTCCCACATCCGACAGCCAGTCACCAAAGGGCATCTCCAAGGGAAACCACATACAACCTCACACATTCTGCAGATGTCCTCAGTGTGTCACAACACACAGGAGCCTGCATCATGTCCTCAGAATACTCTGACAAGTTCAACTATGCCCAGAGGATGAACTTAAATAACAAACGTGCATTTTGTCCTGTGCCTTATCTGTGTCTTCCTTCTCTATACTGAGCACTATAATTTTGTACACTGTCCCAAGTGTTAATCCACGTGTCTGTGCACTGCTGTGACTATAGCACTGGCACAACGATCACGTGAATGGAAAAGTACCCTCAGGCAGCTGAGGGGCCTGTCAGGAATCATTTTCACCATGCACTTCCTGCTGGGCTGGCTTCCGAAATTCATGAGGAAGATGTGGACGTGGCTATGGTTGCTCAGGTTTCTTCTCTGATGCTTTTGGTCTTGGGGGATGTCTGTTACTTGGAGACTATCAGCGAACCAGGTTGTCTCAGATTAGAACAGGAAACCGGGGCTCGGAGGCCGGTAGGTGCCAGCAGGACCCTGTGACTTTCTAACCCACCTTCCAAAGACAGGCTGCCTGGTCAAAAGGCTCACCCTCCCTGTGGAGCCACACAGCCAGTGTGTGGCCCTGGCAGGGTTCACACCTCCCTGGCATGGTCACCCATTCTTCAAATGAGGAGTAGGTCAGGAGGATTTTCACACTCCTGTGGCCCCTGGGCAACTCTCATGGCCTCTTTGGGCCTCTGCTGCCTCTCTGGATAGGTGCCTACCCTGGAGATTCAGAGCCCACCGAAACAGACTCATACCCTGTACTGAGATACAGGTCTCAGAGCTCAGGGCAGTGGGGCCCCCTGGACAGTCACTGCCAGCAGGAAGTTGCTTCCTCTTTCATGGCTTGGCCCCCACCGTAAGCCTGACAAATTCTACTTCCTATATGGGCCACTGCCTGAGAATGCCCACCCCCCGACACCCAGAGTCAGGAAAAGATATCACATGGCAAAAGATCATTCTGAATAGGTGTTTCTCTGAGGGACAGTGACTACTGCCTCAGAAATCACTCAAGAGCGCTCATTCAAATACGAGTGCTGATTAAAAATATGGATTCTTGACGCTCCCTGCAAGCTGAACATACCAAGTTACAATGAGATGAACGATATACTGGGGGAAAGAAACACATGCTCAGAATACTCTGACAAGTTCATACACGGAAAATGGGTGGGGGAAACACTGAGCGCGGAGGCACAGACCCTGGATGCACGTTCTCATCATGTCTACGGTGGCTGGGGCGATATCCCTCCTCTCAAACCCAACGTGCCAAAGCTCACGGCCTCAGGACCCTTCTCCTTCTTCCCTACTATGCTTCTTGGGCACACCCAGGACAGCTAAGGCCAGCCATGCAACATGCCACAAGTCCCACCACCACACACTTCAAGAGGAACAGTTCTAGAATGAGACAGTTTCACACTGAATTTACCAAAACCTCACTGGGCTCTACTGACAGCAATCCACTGACAACAGCCTTGCATCAGTTCTGAACCCTGGCTGGCAAGCTGAGCTAGGCAGTCATTGTGGTGATGGCTGCTGTGAGGCCTGTCCTGTGAGATGCCACCGTCCCTCAGGGCAACCAGGCCAAAGCCTACTCCCAACAGGTGACTCCATTTAGGGACTTTCTGAGTTACATTCACGGGTCACCCGAAGGAGGTAGTAAACACAGTAGGTGGGCATCAAAGGTGGCATGAACATTGAACTCCGGCTCTGCTTCTGCTTAGCCACTAGGTTTTCTTTTTTCTTTTTTTTAAGAGGGGATAGTGAGAGAGAGAAAGAGAAAGAGAGAAGCAGTTTAGTTTTTCAAGTAACCTTCATTACTCAGACACTTCGTTGTATACGTGGGTGTTGGGGTTTGAACTCACGCACTTGCGCATGCCAGGCAAGCACTGTAACCACCAAGCCACCAGTCTAGCCCCCAGCCACTAGGTTTTCTATGCTTCCTACTATGTCAAATGGGGATGAGAATCCCTGTTTCACAGTTACCGAGAAGGAAGGAAATAAAAGATGCCAAGTCCGTGACTGGCTGTCCAGGCTCTGTGGGAACGTCATTACTACACAAGGAACCAAGAGAACAAGATCCATGATCAGAAACCCACATGACTATGGAGGCTGGTTGCGAGGGGCCTTTTGCCCAAGCCATCAGTGCCTGCACAGAGGGTCTGCCATGCAGCCTCACTCCCCAGCTCCTACACCGCTATGGCCAACTGGCTGGCCTGTCCTTCCTGGTGCTAGGTGCCTCTCTCCACCTGGTGCCCAGCCCCAAGTGAGGAGAAGAGGCTTAGCGGGGCTGGGTTTGGGTGAGCCAGACGAATCTACTCCTGGCTCCCCTGTCCCCCGTGCTGCTCAGGCCTTGGGGATGGTGTGGTGGGCCATGGGGCACACAGTGTGTATTCCCCACACAGATCCATCACAGGGCCTAGCAGTGGTGGCCACACATCTGCTCACTGTGGCAGAGCGACAGGATGGAGCTCACTCCTTCAGGAAGTGAAAACTTGAGCTCACTGAAGGCATGCTCAGCAGTGACTAGAAAACACCGCAGAAGAATCTGCATTTGGCCCCCTCCCCCACGAGCCTGCCAGATCTGCAGGCACACAGCACTGGTCTCGGGTGCCCCAGACACTCGGGGCTGTACACAAAACCAGAGTTCAGGGAGCAAGGCGGCCATTTGAGGATGTTATTGCTAGGTTTCACTTCCACATTGTCTTTTATGTTCTTTTTCAACTCTGGTTTTGAGCAAAGCTGCAATGGTGCAGAGACTGGCGGTAAAGACCTCCCTTAGCCGCCTTGTCTCCCTGAGCCCCAGACCTGGGGCTGGTGGACTCAAATTACCGAGCACCTGCTGGATTCCAGCCCCTCGGCCAGGCACGTGCAGTTCAGGTGTCTTCTGACTGAAGAGTCACAGTGAGCTGAGAAGCCAGGGCAGGTCCTGCAGTTTGCAAGAGGCTCCACAGTTAGGCAGTCAGGTCTAAACTGAGAGCTCCTCCAACCCGGCTCTGAGGATCCATGCTTCTCACCCTGCCACTGCCCCTTTCAAAGGTGCCAACTATGTTGGCAGAACACTGTTTTGCATAAATCCACCTTAGCTTAAAGAAATACCCTCTTCCGTCAAATTCACACCCCTTCTCCAGCCAGGGCTGGAAATGACCACTGGACAAATCTTACAGCTCTCAGCCGCCTATGACGTCCTTTGGGGAGGGGGTGTTTATGAAGCTCTTCTGCTAGGGCTATGCCAGATGCTTTTATGCACATTATCCCACAACGTCCTCCAAACATTGCAAAGAAGCAGCTTTATGAAAACAATTCTGGTTCAGCAACGTGATGTGATCTGCTCCACGTCAAACAGCGCTGAAGGTAGGGCCAGGTGTGGGTTTAAATTCCAAAGAGCTCAAAATGGCCGAAGCAGCGCTCACAGGACACTCCTCAGAGATCAGTACAGGGGGAGCCTTTCTTCCTCTGCTGCTCCAGGCTTCTGCCCTGAACTTGCCCTCGCCGTCCCTCCTTCTCCTGGTCTCGGGATGCTAGAGCTGGGACCCAGCCTCAGCTCCCATCATGGCCTGTGTTACTTTCCAAGCTGTGGCTTTTCCCACTTTGATCCTTTTTATTTACTGGGCGCATAAGGGCTTGGTTCCCTGCCCACAGAGCATCAAGGGCAGAGGTACACTGTGAGCTGGAGAAGGACACCAGCCCTCAGCACCCCTCCTCACTAGAGCACAGCCTAGGAACATCCTCAAGGTACAATCAGGCAGCCTCTGCAGGGTGGTGGGAAAAGCTGGTCGGGGAGACTGCAGGTCTGGGTCCCAGCCTGACTCTGCCTCTTGAGCAAGAAACTTCCGCCTGTGGGTCCCAGTTCCCTCACCCATGTATGAGACGACAGCACACTCAATGCCTGACACGCAGGGCATGACAGCGGGGCCCAAACCTGCCAGCCACTGCCTCCTCCCTCCTTCCTTTTCCACCTCTACCTCCTCTGTTCACAGTGCCTGGGCCTTCCTGGGCTTAGTGAGCACCTACCCACCTGGCTGATAAGGAGGTTTCTCTTCCCCCACTGGCCTGCACTGAAGTCCAGCCCAGGCCTTCATGGTTTCTTTGCCAGTGTTTTTTATCTGCCTTTTCTACTAAGCTCTGAGTGCCTTGGGAACTGACAGGGTCATGTTCAGATCTGCACCCTCCATGTCCATTGGTCCAGAATGAATGCAGGGGAGAGGTCAGACTAGATAGCTCCAAGTGCAGCCCACAACCCAGAGGCGTCACACCCCCTGGGAAAGAGTTAGGAATGAGGACTCTCCGCCGACCCTGACCTCTGACGCAGAATCTGCAGGGTGAGCCCCAAGTGATTGGGAAGCACACTCAAGCTTGCTCAGCAATCCTCCCAACACACCACCTAGAGGCCTCCCAAACTGCAGATGATCATTATCCAAGAGATTCATCTGAGGAAACTTCTAAAAGATGGCCACTGACTATCATAGCAGGATCTGAAATGTGCAGGTCCTGGGGGGCTCTGGGCACATGTTACACAGTCACCCCCTCAGAGTCTCAAGGAAGCCCAGGCAGCTCTCAAAACTGGCAAGAGCTATGCTTGTCCCTTGGATTTAGCCACCCCTGCCCTCCTCACCCCACAAATGAAATGGGTGACATGCACGCTTTCCAACACAGACAGCAGAACTGATGAGACCCGCTGCCCACCCACGCCTCACAGATCCTGTGTTTGTGCTCAGAAAATTCTCTTCTCCCCATTTTTGTTTGTTTGCTTGGGGTGCCGAGCATGGAACCCAGGGCCTTGCACATGATAGGTGAGCATTCTACCATTGCATGACATCCCCAGCCTCTTCCATCTTTCTACTCCTGCCATTTATTCAACTTGGGAAGAAAAGGAACCTTTCCCAAACACATTTTCAGTTTTTTTTTTTTAAATAAATCTTGCAATTCCTTCAATGGTTTCAGATTATCTTAAATATTTATAAAACTTACTCTCAGCAACCCTCCTTTAAGCAAACCTCCTTGTAGACTTCGATTATTTATATATTTATGAACATGATGTTCAAGGAGCAGATGGCAGCTAGTAAGTCTTCGAAAAGGAGGAAAAAAAAATCAATGGGACAGAATGTAAACTTGATGACTCCTGCAGTTACTCTTCTTGACAAGCATGGTGCAATCATCTTCCATTCAGTGGCAGCGCCACACAACAGCCGGTCAACAATCGGTTTAAAATAGCATACTTGGACTTCTGAAAGCGTGGAGGCTCCAACTTAAATCTAGGAATAACCTGCCAGCCATGGGCTCATTTCCCAAGAGGAACTGGAGCTGTTAGGGAGAGGCAAGATGAAGGGACTGGGGTAGGGACAGGAAGAGCCCAGGCCTGGGGGAGGAAGGCACATGTGCTGAGCACCTACTGTGTGCTGTGTACTCTCCTGCCAGGCTGCCACAGGACCTCTGAGTTGAGTCCCATGACATGGCAGGTGGCAATGATTACTTCTCACTTGGAAGATGAAGGCCTGAAGAAAGAGGAAGGACCTCGGCCAAGGTTACAGAGCTAATAAGCAAGACAGCCAGAGTGTGAACCTCAGTCATTTGGGCCCCAAACCCACACCCTTGCTGCCTCTAGAAGTAGAAAAAGATGGAAGGGAAAATAATCATTCCTAACCTCCTGCATCCTTGACTACAAAGTTATCTTTCAGTGAGGCCAATCACTCTTAAGACTTTCAAAGACTCAATTCCCAAGTTCCACCAAAGCAACAGGAGCTCTGTCCACATGAGAACCTGGGAAATCAAGCCTGGGCCAAAAGCAGGAAGCAGGAGATATTAAGGTTATAGGGAATACAAAAAAGAGTGTCACAGGCATAAACAGTTGATTGTATGGGAGACAGACAGACAGAGAGAGAGAGGAAAATACCCTCTACCCCGAGATAAGAATGAAAAACAAGGTCACACTGATTCTGTGTCTTCAATGGGCCTTTAGAAGGGCCCTACCTCCCCCCCAAGGGACCTCCCTCAGGAAGCTCCCATTCAAGTGAAGACAGGTGTCTTGCTTAGAGACACCTGTGCTCCTATTGAGGTAACAGTCACTAGGATCACTCACTAGACATGGGACAGGACTGGGTCCTGTGCTCACATCTCTGCTTATGCTGCTACAATGGGCCACACGAACCCACACCCTCTCTCCTCCATTTGATAAACGGGAACACTGAGTTTCCAGAGCTGGAGAAACTTGCCTCCCCCTGCCACCGATCACACACTCACACACACACACACACACACACACACAAGATCAGTGAGAGGGAAACTGAGATGTGAATTTGGATCTCACTCTCCTACTCAGGAACCTGTGAGATGGACAGAGACAGGGATTATCTGGCAGGCTTATGGAAGATTGGAAAAGAAGGTTCCAGGCTATATAGCCAGCATGTAGCTAAAGGGCCCAGCCTTCAAATCTGAGTTTTCACCTGCACAGCGCCATCTCAGATGGCTTTGCTGAAGACAGCCAAATCTCAAACCACCTAAGCCACATGAATGGTGTCTCATCAATCAAGAGAAGCCAGTAATGCTGAGCATGAGGCCACAACCTCCTGGCACCAGTGTCCCTCAGGAGTCCTTGCTGTGCATCAGTATCTGGATCCTGATGTAAGAACTGTCAGGGACTGGTACATGGGGAGGAACCACCAGAGAACAAGTTCAAGGTCACCAACAGACCACTATGTTGACCTTAGATACAGACAGAATGTACCTCACAAAGAGGAAAAAGGAAACCATCACTCTTCCATTTATTCTGTCAAAAAACATGAACCGAGTTTCCACCATTTGCCAGGTTCCCTGTCAGGTGCTGAGAGACACATAAAACATTTAGAACACAGCAGAGCCTACAAGAAAGAGCCTCAACTTTGCAGGTCCAAAACTTAGGTGAGGACACAGAATCTGCTCCTCACTGGCTAAGAGTCTTGGGCATGGCTCTCTCCAAGCCCGGGCAAAATGAAAACATCTCTACCAAAACAGGTAACTGTGACCACAATATGAGTTCAGAATGAATCTGCACATGCTCAGACTGCAGCTTGTGACTGTATGGTGTCACCAGCTCTTGCCCCTTAAAAATAACAGTGCCACTCAGACTCATCTCCTCTCCTCCCTGGGCAGAGGGGATCCCACATGGCTTGGGATCCTAAGAGGGACACAGAAGGTTTTAGAGGCTGAGAAAGAAGGAATGGCTGTCAGAGAAAGAAAAATGTCTTGAAAATGTCCAAAAGCTAAGTGCAGAAATGTATTACATCCTAGGCCATTTCAAGTATCCCTCTCTTACTCCATCCCTCTCTCTCCCGCCCCCACCGCCTCTTTCACACACACAGTGCCTATCTATCCCTTGCTCACAGCCCAAGAAGGATCCAGAGAATGCAAATTACAATGTGCCTCCCCAGGAAGAAAGTGCAGGCCATCTGACCATTTCTGCATGCCAGACCACAGGAGAAAACCCACTTCTTCCCCAGATTCCTCCAAGGCCTGGGAAATGATCCCAGCTGGCAGCCCTGGCAGCCACCTCGGCCTGTCATCTGGCAATCAAAACAGTGCTTCCTCTTCATCACCACCAAGTGCGATCTTCCGAGAATGGGAGCCTCAAAGTCAGAGCTGAGGCCCCTTCTCTTCACAAGGAGTCAATATTTCCCCAAGAAAATCCTCCTCTCACAAGGGATGGATTCCAGAGCCCAGGTGGCAAAATATGGCTCTCTGGGGGATTGTGGGAAAGATGTTGAAGGGCAAGGAAGCCAAAATGAGGAACCATACCAGCCCACTTCTCATAATTCACTATCCACCCATTCATTTCACAACTGTCTATGGAGTGCCTCTTTTGTGCCCCAGGTCCTCCTTCTAGGCCTTAGGGTTGCAGAAATGAAAGGTGACTGACTGACACTTTCCATCAATGCCACTCCTGCGGGCCAGGAAATCCACACTAGGCCCATTATACAGGCAGGAGCCTAGTAGGACTCAATAAGCCATTAGCCAAAGGTTGCAAAACTAGTAGGTGGCACAGCCAGGAGTTAAACATAGGTGCAAAACCCTCCTTCCAACTTAATCCCTCCCCCACCCCTCCATTTTTTGCAGCTGGGTGGGGATGAAAGGCACCCATGGGGGTGGGGGGACTCAGCAGAGGAAGTCCTCTCCTGTTCCTCTTTCCTCCCACCCAGACACAGGACACACGTTCAAAGGTCACACAGGTTCCTTCCAGACCCACTGTGTGTATATGCAAGCCCCAACGCTCTGTAGGCTGCAAGGGCATCCACCCATTGACACTGAACTTCCATTAAAAATATATATATAAACACACATGATGATGAAAAGATAAAAGGCAGAGAGGAAGTGCTTTTAAACACAGGCGGGGGCCACCCAGAAGGAAGTCTGGAGGCGAATGGAGATTTTGTTCGCCCCTCTAGTTCCTCAATTCTAGGCCACTGGCCTTCAGCCCCCTAATGAAGTTAGCCAGAAGGCAGCCCGGCGCCCTCACCTGGCTCACACGGGGCTGCCACCGGGACCCGGCGACCCCCCCCTCGCCTTGGGTGCACGACGCGCCGGCTGCGCTGGACGCCGCTGCGCGCTCCCCGGGCTGGGTGGACCCGGGCGGCGCCCCGCGGCTGCACCCCCGCGGAGCCCCCTTCGCGCCCCCGCGCGCCCGCCCCGCCGGCCTGGGCGCCCCTCCGCCGCCCGCAGCGCACCCCGCCCCGCCCGCCCCCGGCACGCGCCCCGCGCCCGCGCCCTCCCCGGTGCAGGGCGGCTCCAGGGCGCGCGCCGGCCGGCCGAGCCCGGCACGTACCTGGCGGCCCGGCGGGCGGGCCAGGGGAGCGCGGGAGCCTCGGAGCCTTCGGAGCCTCCGGTGCCGCCGCCGCCGCCGCCGCCGTTTCCGGGTTGGAGGCTCTCACGTCACCGCCACAGGTTCGCGAGCGGCCCCCGCCGCGGCGGCAGCAGCAGCAGCACGGCCCCGGCGAGTGCCAGGCGAGAAATAACTATAAAAGGAAGAGACTCGGCGAGGAGGAAGAGGAAGCGCTGTTTACCTTCGAGAAGCCGAGCCGCCGGCGCTCGCACAAAAGGAGGACGCTCGCGACGCGCCTCCCCCCGCGCCCCGTCCCCGCCGCATCGCGGGGGCCCGGCGTCAGCGCGCGCCGCGCCCGGGGACCGCCCCGCGCCGGCCCCCACCCCAAAACCTGCCGCGGGGCTGCGGCGCCCAGGTGGCCGCTGCCCCCCCAGGCCAGGTGCGGTGGGACAGGGGCTGGGTGACCTTGGGCAAGTCACAGCAGGACCGCCAGAGGCTGCTTGGGGCGCGCAGGGGTTCATCGCCCTCCTGGTGTGTAGAAGGGAGCTCCTGCTTCTGGAGGCTTCAGGGATGGCCCCCAAGGTCACAGCCCTTGAGCAGGGCTCCAGCTCCAACGGAGTCTCCTGACCTTCAGGCCGGCCAGGTTCCTGTCCCTAGGTTCACTTCCCCCTCACCTGGATTTTGAGAATGGTGACAGTCCCTGCCCAGCCCACCTCGCAGCAGTGGGCTCTGTAAGAAGATGTGCATTCAGAACGTTCAACCCTTCATCAGATGATTTATTGAGGGCTTATTAAGTGCCAAGGCAGTTCTAGGCCCCGGGGGCTACAGCTGGGAACCAAATCAAATTTTCTGCCAGGCAGGGGCAGGGAACAAACACCTGAACAGGGGTCCAGTAGTGCTAAGCACAATGACGGGGAGAAAAATAAAGCAGGGTCCGGGTGGGAGGTGGTGTCTGTGCTGCCTTAAATGGCTCTCCGAGGACACGTAATTTAGTACGGAAATTCTCAGATAAAAAAAGACCCTCATTATAATCCCAGTTTGGGTTGTAGCGGGAGACCTCATATTTCCCCTTGTCTATAATGATGTGGAAGGCATTTTTCTCCTTAGAAATAACAGGAGATACTAAGAAGGCATCTTCCCTCTTCCTTGCTCCCTAGCTGTCAGGCGCTTCCAATTAGCATCTAAATTCAGCCTGATTTCTCAGGAATACAGATTTCTCAAAACTATCTTCCCCCAACCCCTCCTAAACTCTGGCAGGGCATCAGAAGGGTTAGAGCAAGAGCTTTCATTTGTCCCATTTTCATTGTGTCACCCTCCATCCCAGCTGTCTGAAGTCCTGGGGCTATGGCAGAGTGCCCAAGTAATACTGAGTGATGATTTACCTGATTATGCCCATTCCTTTCTTTAAAAGATATCTGCAGGGGCTGGAGCAGTGGCTCAGCGGTTACAACACTTGCCTAGCATGCGTGAGGACATAAGTTTGAACCCCAGCACCAGGTGCACAACGAAGTGTTGGAGCAACGACAGCCACATGAAAAACTAAATAAAAATTGGTTCTCTCTTAAAAAAAAAAAAAAAAAAGATATCTGGAGTCTTTTCTCTAGCCCAGGCCCAGCAACAGGAGCTAATAGACTTACAGGGGCCTCTCAAGGGGGGCTCCACAAGTGCAGGAAAGCAACATCAATGAGGCATGTGCAGAGATAGAGTAGGGAAAGGCAGGGAGAGCAGGAGAACTGATCAGAAACCCCTCCCTAGAGGTTTCAAGAGGTATGTAGGCAAAGTGGAAAAAAGAAACAGCAGCTCCTGCAGGCTGACAGTGAGTTCAAGTCCTTCATCACTTACTCCCTGGGTGGCCTTGGGCCAGTCTCTAAAGCTGCCAGAGCACCAGTATCCTCGTCCCTAAAAGAGAGGAACTGATGCCCACCTTGAGGCGGAGAGAGAGAGAAGTGGGTAAACACTGGATCCTACCCTGTGACCTTGAGCTGCAGGAAAAAGGTTTGCATCAGGAGCATCTATAATGCTGAATGTCTATGAAGTGCTAACCAAGTACCAAGGGCTATGCCCACCTGTTTTAATTCTCACAACAACCCCATGAACCAACATGCTCAGTATTATGCATGAGGATACTGAAGCTGGGGCAGAGATGGGATTTTCCCCAGATCGCACTGATAGAGAGAGGTGGAGCTGGGCAGGAACCCAGATTATCTCACGCCAAAGCCAAGGACTTACCCACTCAGGGCCACTGTGAAATGGAATGGAGGTGTGTGGAACCCAGCGCATAAGTCCCAGAAGAGACCTGGCCCAATCTTGTTATTGCTATCATAATAATTGTTAAAGGCATTGTAATGAGGAATTTTCTGGCAATTTTGAGGCAATTTTCTGGACTCTGCAGCTTGAGTGTAACATTGAGTGCAAATTTGGGGGAAGGCAGGAAACAGAATAACAGGTGAAGGTGTGGGTGTGGGCAGGAGCTGGATCGTGTTCTGGTGTTCTGTGCTCCACCGAATTCAGAGCTACCTGCTGTGAGGGGTCCAGCTCACCTGAGGATGCCTTTCACTGCTCCACAGAGGCTCAAACGATACCCTTGGCTTCTTCAATCAGATTCAGAGATTTGACAAACTCAAGCACGAAGGAACCCGGGGACTATTATGGGGGGGGCCCCTCTGGCAATTCCGCAGTGACCTGCGCCTTTCCCCTTGGGTCTGAGCCCTGTCAACAGCATGCTGTGAGAGGTTCTGGACTGGAGCCAGGAAGGCCCGCCTGCCATTTCCAGCTGTGCGAAGCCAGGCAAGCATTTAACCTCTGACTAATTTCCTCATCTGTAAAATGGAAATAATGATGTTATCTTCTGGTGTTGAGAGGACTACAAGAGATAATGAATTTTTAATGCTTTATAAACTGTAAAGCCATGCTAAAGTTTCCCTATTACTAACTGGGTCTCACGTCTTTCAAGTAAAAATAGCAATTTCCTTTATCTGTGCCAAAGCCCCTCAAAAACACATCTCTGAAGTACGTTTCCTTGCTGGGCAGTTGCGGAGCTGTGTGCTATGAGTGTAGAGGGTAAGAGAAGGTAGAAGTCAGGTGGCAGGGAAGATCTTTTGTCCTGCTGGTTAGTATTTTGCAATTAGGCAGATTCCACATCCCATAATGAAAAAAGCAAATTCTGGAATGTTCTGCTTACCTGCTTGCCAGGCTTCCCACCTCGATGACCACTCAGAACCAAGAGGCATAAGGGAGGGGACTCTAACCTAGCCCAAGCCACAGTCCCAGCATGGCAGTGTGGAAGGCACCATAGGTGGCTCTGCCACCCTCCAGTCTGGGCATCCCTCAGTGACAGGGATCAGTGACATCCCTCAGTGCCAGGACAGGGAGCCTCATGGAGAGCCACAGGCCTGCAAAGCTGGGGAGATGGGGAGTGAATGCTTAACGCACACAGGGTTTCTTTTTGGGGGGTGACAGAAATGTTTTGGAATTAAACCAAGGAGGTGGTTGCATTACATGGTATATTAAATGTCACCGAATCGTTCACTTGAAAATAGTGAACTATATGCTATGCGAATTTCATCAGAGCGGGACCTTCATTTTATTGCAGTGTGTCCACAGTCAGTTGCAGAAGGAACCAAAATGTGGGAATCGTAGCAACTGGGTGAGTTAAGTAAGTACTTGGGAGCAGCCGGTTTGTACAAATGATCTTTTAACCATTGAAAGTAAAAGAAATCTGTATTGCATAAGGCAATCTGAGTATTATTATTTTTATTATTATCTAACAATTTGTGTTTCTGGGGCAAAACTATGGAACACCATGCAGATACTCCAGGTTGGATTAGATCTGAATTCAAACACTGACCTTTGTTCTTATTTTCACAGGATCTTGGAGGAAGCATTTGGACCCCTGTGCCTCACATTTCTTCTTGTGGAAGGGGCTGGTGATGATACCTAGAGCAAGGGATGGTTGTGGGGACTGAGTGGGATGGTGTGGGTGAAACTTCACTTGGAAGGCGTTAATACACAGTAGTGCTGTCCTCTTTGTTGTCGTTATTGTTGTCATTTGTCATTGTCATTCTTGTTACTGTGTGACATATAAATTTTTTCAAAACATGGACCCATAAGGATAATTGTCCAGAGAAGTTCTTGGGGTCCGTCAGCCCTTTTGGGTTGCTATAATAAAGTATCTTAGGGTGGGCAGCTTATAAACAATAGAAATTTATTTCTCATGGTTCTGGAGGGAGTTGTTGGATTTTGGTGAAGGCCCCCTACTAGGTAGCAGATTTTTTTTTTTTTTTGTACCAAGAGGCGCTTATCCACTGAGCCACATCCCCAGTTCTTTTTACTTTTCATTTTGAGACAGGGTCTTGCTAGGTTGCTTAGCACCTCACCAAGTTACTGAAGCTGGTCTCAAATTTGAAATCCTCCTGTTTAGCCTCCTCAGTTGCTGGGATTACAGATGTGTGCTACCTTGCCTGGCTAGGTTGCAGATTTCTGACTTCTCTCAGTGTCCTTGCATGGCTGGAGGGCAGAGGGGTGCTCTGTGGGTCTCTTTTGTAAAGTCACTAATCCCCTTCATGACACTAGCCTAGTCCCCTCCCAAAGGCTCCACCTCCTGGTAGCATCATATTGGGGATTAGAATTTGGGGGAACACAAACATTCAGCCCATTGCAGGGCAAACTCAACGCCAGTGCCTGGCCCAGCGCCCTGGAGCTGTAGACACTCCAGTCACTGGTGGAGCCCTGGGAGCATCTGCACGAGGCATCTGACACTCACACCCGGCACACAGCACAATTTGGCAGTGATATGGTCAAGGCAGACATAGCTACCTCCTCTCCCTCTCAGCTCCTCACAGGTCTCTGGGGACATGAAGTGAGAGAAGACGCTTCAGGGCATGTCATTGACACCTTGGGAAATGAACTGGTAAAAGCAAGGCAGCAAAGTAGAAGTACTGCCAACTCTTGTGGGATGGGTTAGTGGGGAGCAGCCGGCCCTTCTCACTCTCCCAAGAAAGGCAGAAAGCACAAGTTGTTCTAGAGACTTTGCTGCAAAGTTGTTAGTTATGGAGGAACTGCACAAATGGATGTCTCATTGTCAAGAAAGCCCTTTGGGAGAGGTCTTCATCTCCGCTCAGGTTTCCCTGAGATCCTGTGAAATACCAAACAGTAAGGGACACATGATAAGGGACAGAGGTCCCTCCGTCTTGGTCACACTGAAATGAATCCACTCTCCAAATTGATGTATGTATGCATGTGTGGCCCTGGGGAGGGAACCCAGGGCTTCGTGCACACTGGGGAAGGGCTCTACCTCTGAGCCACACCCCAGGCCCCTGGAGTCAGAATTTGAACCCAGATCTGCCTGAGGCTACAGCCTTGTTTTTTTACCTTTGCCATGTTATTTATTTATTTATTTATTTATTTTTGAAGAGGCGGAATCAAGGTGTAATTAAGGTTTGGTAGATGGGGAAGATTCCAGGCTGGGCGTAGTTAAAATATCTGCCCCCCAAAAAATAAAATATAAAATAATCCCCAAAACTGCCATGTAATTTGCTCCTATCCACTGGGCACTTCTCATGCAATATTTATGGTGAGATAAGTCTTCCTAGTGGCCAACAAGGCTTAAGTCCTCTGTTCAAGACCACACAGCTATTAAGGGGCAGAATTAGGGCCACCCAAAATGTGAATATCTTAATTATTTTAATTATTGAATTTAATCCTGATACAACAGATTGCAAATGATATGCATCAATACCGCTGCATAGCAAAGGAAGTTGGTCCTTAGGAAGGAACTGGTTGTGTTGACACAGCTTCCTTCATAAATGCTGTTTTTAAGGTCTTGGAGCCAACAACTGCATCTCTCCCTGCAGGCAAGGAGAGGGTAGGGTTGGAAGGCTTCCGATGTGCTTTGGAGCTTGCCCAGGTGGCAAACTCAAACACCATCAGGGACCGGCACAGAACAGTGAGAGATGTGCCCCCAAATGTGGCAACAGGGAGCAGTGGGGCCTGTGGCGAGGCAGGGGAGCCTGTGCCTGTCCTTGGACATTCACGTTGGAATCATCCCAAAACCCTGTGCTCACCAAAGGACAGGTTTCCGCCTGCAGGCTCCATGTTCGCAACCAATCGAGGCAGCGACCTCAGAGGAAGGCCGTGATCAGCCGTATCAGCGTCACCTGGAAACTGCTCAGGAAAGCAAACCCCACTGACTTGAACCTCTCAGGGTGCGCCTGGGAATGTGGGTGGTAAGAAGCCCACTGGGCGACTCAGGCCACTCGAGTTGGAGCACCGTTGACTTAGAGCAGAGGTTCTCTTCCCTGAGGAACTTCTACCTCTCCAGCACCTGAGCCCCAGCCCAGGATTGCGAGGAAGTTGGACACAGGTGAGGCTCAGCCTTTAGAAAGTCTCAAAGTTCAAGTGCTCCTCATGTGTGGCCAGGGCCGAGAGTCCCTGCAGGCATCCACGAGGTCTGTGAGGCTGTCGGAGCCCATTGTATTCCTCTTGAGTTCTTCAAATCTCCCCTCTATATCTTCTGTATCCTTTGTAACTGCAAATTCCTCCAACCACACATTGGAAATATCCAGAAAAAATATTGCATGTGTACTGAACATGTTTCTTACCTTTATTCCCCAAATGATATGGTAGAGCAGCTATATGCATAGCATTCACAAAGTATAAGTAATTTGAGATATTTAAATTATATGGAAGGGTGTGTATCGGTTATATACAAGTGCTACACCACTTTGTATAACAGATCTGAGCATCAGATTTTGATATCTGTGGAAACCCTGAAACCAACACTGAGAGATGACTGTATATGCACTGATAAAATACATACGCAATATTGTTTTACATGATTTAAAACTTTATACAGTGCTGGTATGTGCCCATAATCCCTGCTACTCAGGAGTCTGGATCAGGAAGATCTCAAGTTCCAGGCCAGCCGGGGCAATTTAGCTAGACCCTTTCTCAAAAACATAAATCAATATGGGCTGGAGCGGTGGCTCAGCGGTTACACCTTTTGCCCAGCATGTGCAAGTACATGAGTTCGAACCCCAGCACCACGTACACAACGAAGTCTCGGAGCAACGGATGCCACATGAAAAACTAAATAAAAATTGTTTCTCTCTCTCCCCACTGTCCCTCTCTCTTTAAAAATAAAAAATAAGTAAATAAATAAATAGATAAAAATTTGAAAGACTGGGTTTGCAGCTCAGTGGTAAAGTGCTTGTCTACACATGACACCCTAGGGTTCAATCCCTGATCCTGGAATAAAGGAAGACCTTTATGAAAGAAGTGGTATCCTTGTGCACATTCTGTAACTCGGGGTCTGTTGTCGTTCCAAGGACATTTCTTGCAAAGTCTGGCGCTGATCCGACTTTCGCTGACTGTTTCTCCTGTGGCGTCTCGCTGGGTTTTCACCGTGCTGTTCAACTCTGGTATGGTGTCCTCTGCCTCTCTGGAGAGCTGCACCCCTGCTCCAGCCTCTCTTCACTCATCCCCACTCTTGCTGCTGGAGTGAAGCCTTAGTGCTTAGCTGCTGTTACAGTTTAGATATTAGGTGTTCCCCAAAATCTAATGTGTGAGACAATGCAAGGAGGCTTAGAGGTGAAACGATTGGGTTATGAGAGCCTGAACCCAGTGAAACTGGGTGGGAACTGAGGGCAGGTGGGGTGTGATGGAGGAAATGGGTCCCTGGGGGTGTGTCTTTGGGGGTGTGTATTTTGTATCTGGCAAGAGGAGTCTCTCTCTGCTTCCTGATCATGCTGTGAGCTGTTTCCCTCCACCACCCTGACCCTCCACGAAGTCCAGCCTCACCTCAAGGAACGGAGCCTTCTTCTGTGGACTGAGCCACTGAAACCGTGAGCCCCCACATAAACCTTTCCTTCTCTAAATTTGTTCTTGTCAGGTCTTTTAGTCGGAGCAAGGAGAAAGCTGACTAAAACAGTAGCTCTTTTCTTGTACCTTGGAAGAACATTCTGCCTCCCCGGGGATCCTCCACTGGCAGGGCCAAGGCAAGATTGCTGGCGTCCAGTTGTCCCGCCGGCTACCTGTGCCGTGGCGGGCCTGTGCTCCCGCTCCTGGCCTGCTCTGGGCTCATTTTCGGCGGGATTGTGTTTCATAAGCTCAGCACTTCCTACGTTCCAGCAGATTTCCATAGCCATTGTCTCCAGCGAGTTCCCCCAACAGTCCCTGCTGCAGATAAAGCCAGACTATTCTCTGGCATTTGCACATAAGGAAATTGAATCACACAAGGCTTGAGTGACTTGCGGAAGGTCACGGAGTGAGTTAGAGACCAATTTAGGACTGAAGCTCAGCCCTCCACACTCTCTGTCCTATGTTCTTTTGAAATTTGTATTATAAAAATAATTGCATTTAATGCTACTAACAATACTTTCAAGTTTTATTATTATTCCCATTTTGCACATGAGAAAACTAAATTTGCCTATGACATGGTCCCAGAGCTACTTATATCAGAACCCCCTGGAGTAGCTGTTTTGAATAAAAATCCCCAGTCCCAGGCTGGGACATTCTTGTTCGCTGGGTCTCGGGCCCGGAGCTGCGTTTTAGGGAGTGTTGTGGAGAGTTCTGTTTTGCTATCTGCTTTGCTTTTCAGGGGAGAAACAGTCTACGGGGCACTCATGGTTCCAGTCTCAGTCCACGGCCACCTCCAGTGCTGCAGGCCTGAGGAGAGGCAGAACATCAAGGCAGAAGGCCATTGCAGAGGAAGGCAGCTCAGGACATGGCAGCAAGAAGCAGAGAGAGCGCTCCACTCACCAGGGACAAAATAGAAGCCCCAAAGGCACACCCCCAGTGGCCCACGTCTTCCATCCACACCTACAGGCGCCACCTAGTTAATCCAGAGGATTAATGCACTGATTAGGTTAAGGCTCTCATAACCCAGTCATTTCCCCCTCTAAACTCTCTTGACTTGCCTCACTCGTGAGCTTTTTGGGGATATCTCATATCTAAATCATAGCATTCTGCCTCTGGACCCCAAAAGCTCATGACCATCTCACAATGCAAAATACATTTAGTTCATTTTCAAGAGTTCCCATAGTCTTAACAGTTCTAGAATTGTCCAAAAGTCCAAGCCCAAAATCTCCTTTAAGACTCAAGACAAGGGGGGCTGGAATGGTGGCTTGGTGATTTCTGTGCTTGCCTGGCGTGCACAAGAACGCAGGTTCAAACCCCAGCACCACATACACAATGAAGTGTCAGAGCAACGAAAGCCACATGGAAAGCTAAATAAAATCGATTCTCTCTCTCTTTCTTCCTCTCTCTCTTTCTCTCACTGTCCCTCCCTCTTAAAAAAAAAAAGATTCAAGACAAGGGCATGGGTTGCAGCTCAGTAGCAAAGTACTTGCCTAGCATATGAGGTGCTGGGTTCAATACTTAGCACCACATAAAAATAAATAAATACATAAAATAAAGGTGTTCTACTCATCTATAACTAAAAAAAAAATTATGAGACTCAACACAAACTCACAGCAGAAGCTCCTACAAAAGTTAAAAGAAAGCCAGGCATGGTGGCACACTCCTGTACTCCCAGCAGCTCAGGAGGCTGAGTCAAGAGGATTGCAAGTTCAAAGCCAGCCTCAGCAACTTAGCAAGGCTCTAAGCAATGCAGGGAAACCCTGTCTCAAAAAAAAAAAAGCACTGGGGATGTGGCTCAGTGGTTAAGTACCCCTGGGTTCAATCCCTAGTAACCTCCACCAAATAAAGCAAACTATATATTTACACAAAGAAAACATTTCCATTCCATAAGGGAAAAATAGGGGCATAGAAAGGAAGACCAAAATCCAACTGGGCAAAACCAGCCCTATACACCCACATCCGATATCTGGAGCACATGGCATCATGATGTTCTCTCCAAAGGCTTGTGGATGGCTTGTTTCTGCTCAACTCCTTCAGCCTTCCTTAGCCGACATCCAGCGTAACTGGCATCTCTTAATCTCAGGCGTCTCCTCTGCAGCTTAGGTTTCTTATTTCTTCATGCATGGGGCAGCCTGCAGGGACTCTGACCATGGGGCACTTTGCCTGGCCTCCCAGGTCTTTTCTTGAAATCTCAGTGGAAACTTCGAATACCCTCTAACTCCAGAATCCTCCATGTCTGCAGAACCAGCACCACGTAGTTGCCACCAAGGTTGGCCACCATTTGGGCAATAGCCAAGCCTCCAGGGACCAACCAACAGCAGTCTTTGAGTGTCTGGGTTCCTGAGCATAATGAAACAACTTCCTAGGACTCCCGTGCAAGGAGGGTGCCCTACTAGTCTTTTTTGGAAGGAATTTTTACTTTTTTTTTTTTTTTTTTTTTTAAGAGAGGAGCAGTGAAAGGGAGAGAGAAAGAGAGAAAGAATTGATTTTATTTAATTTTTCATGTGACCTTTGCTGCTGAGACACTTCATTGTGTACGTGGTGCTGGGGTACCAACCTTCATCCCTGTGCATGTGAGGCAAGCACTGAAACCACTGAGCCATGGCTCCAGCCTGGGGAATTTTTACTTTTTTTTTTTTTTAAGAGAGAGAGGAACAGTGAGAAAGAGAGAGAAAAAGAAAGAGAGAATCAACCCTACTATCCTTTTATATGACCAGGGTGCTCAGACACCTTGCTGTATACAAGGTGCTGGGCCTCGAACTTGGGTCCTCATGCATGCCAGGCAAGCTCCGAAACTGCTGAGCCACCACTCCAGCCTCAAATTTTTACTCTTATACCCTCGTGCCCAAGATGCATGTGGTCTTGCCCATTCCTGAGATGCCCTCAAGCCATCTTTTCTGTTGTTCTGGGGTAAAGTACTGAGAATCTCCTTAGTGGCTGTAATGTCTTCAACAGCCACACTTCCTTAACCCCAGTTTTATTCAGTTTTCTGACCAAACTGTAAGAATTTCAAATCTTTCTGCTCTGCTTTTTGCTTCTGATTATCACAGTAAACCTGGCTAAAAGCCACCAGGAATATCTTTTCCACTTGCTGAATGCTAGGCTACCTTGAAATTTCCCCCACTGGATTAATAAATCCATCACCTTTAAATTCAGTCTCTCAGAAAGTCTCAGGATATGAGCAAAAGATAGACTATTTCTTTGCTGGAAAGTAGCACGAATGGCCTCTAATCCAATTTCCAATAGAACCCTCCTCCCCCTGCCGCCTGAGCCCAGCCTTCACTACCCACAGTCCTATTAGCACTCTGGGCTTCCCAACTCCCAGAACTGCCCATTAGGTGCCATTTTCAACATTCTAAAACTTTTTTTCCAGCTTGCATCTCTAAACTTTTCAAAATTTCTCCCCCAACCAACCAGTTCCAAAAGCTTCTGAGTCACGTAGTCAGGTCAGTCACAGAAACAGCTTCACTTCTTGTTACCAATTTCTGTTTTAGTCAACTTTTTCATTGTTGTGGACAAAAGATCTGACAAAAGAAGAGGAAAAGTGTATTTGGTGCTCACAGTTTCAGGGGTCTCCACGCATAGGCAGCCAACTCCACCGCGCTGGGACCCGGGTGAGGCAGACCAGCAAGGCAGAGCCAGGGCTGGGGACAGCAGCTGAGGACATGGCAGGCAGAGAGAGCAATTCTTACGGGCACTCAAGTGTGAGGAACTGTCGCTAGAGAAAGTCCTGCCCTCTTCCTGAGAATTAAATGGCAGGCAGCTCCCACACAGCTGGGCAAGGTCACCCACTGCGGCTGCCAAGTCCACGGTGGTCACATCACTGTGAAGGTTGTAACCGCAGAGGCTAAGTGCTGGCAGAGCTGGGAAAGCTGCACACACCTGCACCTCGGGACACAGAGCACCTGCCTTGCTCAGCCGTGCACCTGGGCAAGTCTCAGCTCTGAGCTGGCAGAGCTGCAATGACTCAGACGAGGGGACCCAGGCCATTGGCGTGGTCCAGAGAGGACCAGGTGCTTCAGGCCTGGACTTCCTGGAGCTCAGAGGTTCCCAGTCTACTGATTGTGCCTCAGCCAGGTGCAAATAGGTAACATTTATGGAGCATTCGCCAAGATCCGCACACCGGGCTGTGCATTGCACACATGATATGGTTTCACAGTCAGCACTATTATTCTTATAAATGAAGAAGCTGAGACCCAGAGTCTAATGACCTCCCCACGAACGCACAGTCGGCAAATGGATGTCCATCCCCGAGCTTTTTTTTTTTTTTTTGAGAGAAGGACAGTGAGAGAGAGAGAGAGAGACAAGAGACAGAGAGAATCAATTTTTGCTGAGTTTTTCACATGGCTTTCATTGCTCTGACACTTAGTTGTGTATGTGGGTTGCTGGAGTTTGAACCCATGAACTTGAGCATGCCAGCCAAGCACCGTAACCACTAAGCCACCACTCCAACCCCAATCCCTGTGCTCTTTTTTTTTTTTTAAAGAGAGAGGGACAGTGAGAGAGACACACTTTATTTAGTTTTTCACATGGCCCTAGTTGCTCCAACACTCAGTTGTGTACGTGGTGCTGGGGTTTGAACCCGGGTCCTCGTGCTTGCCAGGCAAGCGCCAAAACCACTGAGCCACTGCTCCAGCTCCCCCTGTGCTCTTAACCATAATCAAATTCTACTTTCTTCAAAAAGTCATTTTTGAAATGTATATTTTTTCATCCTGAGCCTAGTGCCTGGAACTCACTAGGTGCTAAATAAATGAGCTGAATGAATGAATTTAAATGAATTTTGCAGGGCCACTGCAAAATTACTGATGTAAACTGTAGCATAATCCCTAATACTACATTAAACAAAAAGGAGAGGAATCAGTAAGTGTGTATCATCATTTACCTCTTATTTCTTGAAGTCCATTGGGCTTGGAGACACGTGCACCCTGAATCAATAGATCACAGGTTCTAGTTGGAAGCATTCTGGCTATTTAGTATCTTACTTGATTTGCTCTAATGGTTAAAGGTTTTTGAAAACAGAGGCTGGAGCAGTGGCTTGGCAGTTATGCTGCTTGCCTGGCATGCGCAAGTACCCAGGTTCAAACACCAGCACCCACGTACACAACTAAGTGTCAGAGCAACGAAAGTCAAGTGAAAAATTCAATAAAAATTGATTCTCTTTGTCTCTCTCCTCTCTCACTGTCCTTCTCTTTTTTTTAAATAAAAGGTTTTGAAAACAATACCTTCCACTTCACTCTGCAAATTATACAAGCCTCAGTTTACTTATCAGTAAAATGGGAGAGATTGTAGTTCCCCCTCACCAGATGGTAGTGATGATTCAACCAGACCATGTGCTTGGCTCAGTAGATGGCACACGAGAGGTCCCCAGTCTATGATTGTCACTCTTATGCATACTTTCGAGAATTATCCTTCTGTCACACTCATGAAAAAGGAAATGAAGACTCAGAGGTTAATTGCCCAGAGATTAATCCCACATAAATTTGTACAGTTTATATTTGTCTTTGACACAAACTATAATTTTTTCAAAATGTTATAACTGCATTTCATTTCCATCTGTGATAGATCACTTAAGTTGCTATCAAACTGTCTCTCAAGCAGCAGCTTTACTTGATGATTAGAGGACCTCACCACCACAGGGGCTCTGGAAATTGCGGGATGGCTACAGGCATCTTCTGTAATCTGCCCCCTCGAGGTGAGGCAAATGCTATTACCACTATCTTTTTCCTTTTATTTTTTTCAGTGCCAGGAATTGAACGCCGGGCCTCATACAAGCGAGGTAATACTCCCCCGTGGAGCTGCCTCCCCAGGCCCAGTATCACTGCCGTCTGATGGAAAATAAATGCAGGTCCAGACAGCTGCGGTGACATACCCTACATCTGCCATCTAGTAGCAGAAGCTGAGCTCTGGACTCTAAGCCCCATGGCAAGAACTGAGTGCAGGTTCAAACTCACCCTGGACATGGAGCCCCTTAGTCCACTCTGGTGTTATAATAGAACACCCCAGACTGGGAATCTATAAAGCAAGGAATTTATGCCTTAAGTGCTGGAGGTTGGCATATCCAAGGCCAAGGAGTCTGCAAGTGGTGAGGGCCTTCATGCCGTGAAATCGCATGACAAGCGAGGACTAGACAGTTGGCTTTGTCAGGCCCCTGCTCCTGGCGGTCGCCAGGTCTCACCTCTCCACACTGCTGCGCTGGGGAATTAAGCTTCCGACACGTGAGCCCCGGGGACAACACCAAATCATAGCACTTAGTAACCAGGGCTCTGGGTGTCCCCATTAAGAAGACAGGGAGGGAGGGGGGAAATACCGGAGCGACCTTGGCCAAATCGTATTGTTATATTGCCTGCATGTACAAATCTGCAACAACAACTCCCATATGTGTGCAACTATAATGCACTGATAAAAAATGTGGAAAAGAAAAAGAGACAATGACAGCAGGTTATCAGCAAGAAGAGATTTCACCAGTGGGAGTGGATTTGGTGGCACTTCCAGCCAAGATCGGGGAACAAGGAGAGGATTTATCCTCCAGCATTAAGCAACTGGAAACAAACAACAAATTAAAAAAAAATAAAACTGGGGCGGGAGCGGTGGCTCAGCAGTTGCGACACTTGCCTAGCATTCGCGAGTACACGGGTGTGAACCCCCGCACCATGCACACAATGAAGTCTCTGAACAACAAAAGCCACGTGAAACGAAACGCTAGATAAAATTGCCTCCCTCTTCTCTCTCTCTCTCTCACTGTCCCTCTCTTTTTAAAAACATAAATAAATAAAAATAAATTAAAAAAATAAAGCTGCTGTTGCAGACAGGGGTCACAAGCCTGTGAGGACAGTGGTTCCTGAGCCAAGATGAAGAGGGCCTCTACCCCGCCTCTGCTGCTCCTTCGGGGATCCTTTCTATTCTTCAAAGCCCAGCTCCGGTGCCACCAGTGCCAGCAGACGCCTCCGATTTTCTGCTGGAAGCAATCTCTGCTCGGCCCTGACGTCCTGTGGCAAGGCTTCAATGTGGCCTTGGTCATCATCTGGCATGTCGTGTGGCTGTCTGGGGACCTGATGGTTGGGAGAGTTTCTTCCGTCCTCCTGCTAGTCCCGGCCTTGGTAGGACAGAGCTGTACCTTCTTTCCCACCGCAGGCTGCAAGTCACAAGGCAGGAGGGAGACAAAAGGCAAATGGAACAGATGGAATGTGACAAGGTTGGGCCACTGTGGAGGGGACAGCAAGGAGGCCAGGAAAAGCCAAAGCATGTTGGTCTTTGCTTTCTTGAACATTATGAGCAGGGCTGCGGCGGCGGCTCAGCAGAGATGGTGCTTGCTTGGCGTGCGCCAGGGCGTGGGTTCGAACCCCGGCACCACATACACAACGAAGCGACGGAGCAACGAAAGCCACACGGAACACTAAATAAAATTGATTCTTCTCTCTCTCACTGTCCGTCTCTCTTAAGAAAAGAAAAGTTATGAGCATCTTGGCGTCCCGAGGGAAAGAGCACCTCTCTGTCCCCCAGCTCCTCCCTCCGGCAAGGCTCCTTTCTCACCGGCAAACACAGTGCCACATCCACTGAGGCACCTGCCACACATGTCCCACCATTGTGCCACATTTTGCCACCTTTCCATTCGTCTTTTCCTCGCTGACTTGCCTTTATTCACTGGGTGGGGAAACTGTGTGTCCCCTTCTGAGACCATGGATGTCCCTCCACCCTCTGAGATAACCACCCCCCTGAGCTTGGGGTTAGTCATGAAACGTATCCATAAACCACAGGTCCAATTTTGCAGAATTTTAAAACTTTGATTTGTACGAATCCTTTGATCAATGTTCTGTAGACCTACTGTGCATATCCAGCGATTGGTGACGCTTGCCAACACCCTGGAGTCTTTCCACTGCCCAGCTCCACTCCCTTCCAACCGCTGCAAGAGTGCCAGTCCAGGAGGGCCGGGAAGCGTTTGCAGTCCCTAGGACACAGTGTACCTCGAGAAACCAGGTTAGATGCGTGCAAGCTTCGCCTTATTAAATATCGCTGCCGACTTTCAAAATGGTTGTGCCACGGGTAAGCACAAAGTCTGGCCTCAGAACGACGGCCCTCACATCTTTTTTGGAAGGTTCTCCATGCATACAATGTGCGGACAGGAGATATCTCTCACTGGACACATTGAGAATGTCTACCTTTCTTCTCGACAGCTGCTGCCATTACTGTGCCAAGATCCACCTTCCTTCCTCAGTTGGTCCTGTTGGTAGATGTTAGCTTCTACCCTGAACACGTTTGCGGTTCTTTCGTTTTGTTTTCACAGGGACCTATCATTTGTTGCTGTATCATAACTAATTACTATATTTTTTTAAAGAGAGAGAGACAGTGAGAGAGAGAGAGAGAGAGAATCAACTTTTATTTAGTTTTTCATGTGGCTTTCGTTGCTCAGGCACTTTGTTGTGTACATGGTGCTGGGGTTTGAACTTGCGGTCTTGCTCATGCCTGGAAAGCGCCATAACCGCTCCAGCCCCTAATTACTGGGTTTTTAAAGGACTAGCAGAGTAGACAGGATCAGTGGGATATGCTTGTAATCTCAGTGACTTGGAGGCTGAGGCAGGAGGATTACAAGTTCAAGGCCAGCTTTAGTGAGACCCTGTCTCAAAATGAAAAATAAAAATGGGCTGGGGACATAGCTCCATGGTAAAGTACTCTTGGGTTTAATACCCAGTACCAGGAAAAAAAAAGCCAAGTACACAAATATTTTATTTTTTTTTAGGAAAAATTTCAAAGAGTTAGAATTTAAGTCAGTATACTAAATTTTTTTTGTACCTTTTAATTACTGCCAAAGAAGGATTACATATGGGCTGGAGCAGTGGCTTAGTGGTTACAACGCTTGCCTGGCAGGCACGAATACTAGAGTTCGAACCCCAGCACCATGTATACAACGAAGTCTTGGAGCAACAAAAGCACATGAAAAACTAATTAAAATTCTCTCTCTCTCTCTCTCTCATTGTCCCTCTCTCTTAAAAAAAAAAGGATTACTTATTATCACATAGAATGCTCCCCTCTTGGAAACCTATTTCATTTAACATCTTGTGCATTTGTTTCACTGAATTTGCCCTAAGCCTGCACAAGGCAGGGATATATTGATTCTCTTCTGTATCCGTGGAGTCTGGCACATAGTAGGTACACAGTAAATATTCCTGAAAAGAAAGAATGGCTTACGAGGTATAATAGTGCACTCCTGTAATCCCAGCAACTTAGGAGGCTGAGGCAGGAGGATCGCATGTTCAGAGCCAGCCTCAGCAACTTAGTGAGGCATTAAGCAACTTAGCAAAACCCTGTCTCAAAATATAAAATAAAAAGGGATGGGGATGTGGCTCAGTGGGTAAGCACCCCTGGGTTCAGTACCCCCCCCAAAAAAAACCCCAAAGTGCTCTAAGAGGAGGAAAGGGTGTCAGTCTGTGAAGATGGGCCTCCGGGCCTTAGGAGGGGTCACCCCAGCTGTACCTGGAGTGGCTTAGACACGGAGAAGGTGGTAAGCAAGGCTGTGGTTCTGGGGGCCACCTGGAGTCTGCCTGGGCTCCTGTCTTCCTGTCCATTCAACTGGCTGGGCAAACTCTGGCCCCTGGGTGGGCAGTGGGGACACACCAAGGTTGGAGTTACCTCTGCTGCTGTCTTGGATGCGAGGACAGGAGCTGGCAGGTCACACGCTGGTACTCACAGTGGTTTGAGGAAGTGAGCCACTTGGGCGGCATCTGACCAAGAATATCTGCTCTCCTCTCTGCTGCGCAGCGTGGGGAAAGTGAAGGGTCTTCAACATGGGGGAGGCGGACGGTCCTGGATTTCCCAAGTGGGCCCAGTGCCATCACACGGATCCTGATAAAGGATGGCAGGAGGGTCACAGTCAGAAAAAGAAGAGGTGAGCACGTAACTACAGATTCGAGTGGTGTACTTTGAAGATAGAGGGGGCAGAGGCCGAAGAGTGCTGGAAGAAGCAAGTTAGCAAATCCTCCCTGAAGCCTCCAGAAAACAGTCTTGCCAGCGCTTGGATTTTAGACTTCTCACATTTGTGCTGTTTTAAACAGCTGAGTTCAGGGTAATTTGTTACAGAAGCCCTAGGAAACCACATCTTCTAAGCCCCAGAGGTGGCATCTGTAAGTGGAGACGACAGTACAGCCTTGGCCGGACGGCTGCTTTGACACTCACACACTTGTACGCCTTAGCAGAGTCCCTGGTGAACAGTAATCCCGTGGGCAAGCCCTCGAACCCCTTGGACCCAGCCACAGCGGGATCAGGAAGGCTCCTCCTGTGTGCAGCTGTTCTCAGGGGTTCAGTCTGCTCTGGTCTCCCTCTGCTGTCCTCCTCTTTAGCAGGTGCCTCGAGCTTGCAGGGAGGATGAGCCTCGGCAAGCACCCAGTGCACATGGCAGCCTGAAGCCTCGGGCTGGGCCAGGCCACCAGGGATGCTGCTGGGGCTCATCAGAGTGGAGAAGGAGCCCCAACGATTGCAGTTTTCCGTGGTGATTCAGTATGGCAGAGGGGCCAGGGAAGAAATCAGAGACCGCTCACCTTCCAGAAGGCAGGGTAAGAGAATCATCTCTTCTACTAGATCGGCGATCTGCCAGGCTCAGAACTTGCACGCACATGTGCATGTACGCACATATGAAACTCCTGTGAGAATGTGCGTGCGCGCGCACACACACACACACACACACACACACACACACGGGTGGGCCCAGGAGTGCCAGCATGTCGGCCCCATACAGCTCATAGCTATGTAACCCATTTTCCAGATGAAGAAACTCGAATTTAGAGAGGGAAAGTCTTTCCCAATGCAGTGCACTTGGCTAGACTCCCAGCAAGGACCAGAGCCCAGACTCCACTTGAGCTTCAGCTGCAGTCCTGGTGGTTGGTGACCTGGAAGGTGGGCTCCAATTCTTCTGCCTCTGCCTCCCAGCGGGGCTGCCCCTCCCTGTCCTCCTTGCCCTTCTAACTGGATGGAGACACAAACAGGATTCTACTTATACCAATGCCTCCTGCACAGGTCTCAAGGGAGGGGCTAATTGTGGATTCTCAACCAGGCCAGAAGGAAAGAGGACCCTTCTTGTGAATCGCAGGTCATTCTTCTCTCAGGGTAATTCTGGTGGGATGGGTCAAGTTTTCAGCACCTTCTGTCTTAAACCTGTTGGTTGTGGACCCACTATGTGCTTGTCCCTACAAGGCATGCACATGGGCAGACACAGATGGGGCCTATTAGGCGCCTGCTGTCTGATTAGTGGCCTGAGCCAAGAGTCATTAGAGCACAGAAGGCACTGACAGAGCTTGGAAGGGGCAGAGGCAGTGGGCTGGGTGGTAGATAGCTCTGGATGAGGAGGGGGCAAAGGAGATGGGAACACGACCCTGGTGGCCCAGCAGGCTTGGCGAGAGCAGGCCCTGGGCCCCAGGCCTGTTCCATCTAAGCTGTCTTTTTGTGGTCATATCCACCTGTTGTTCTGATTAAATGTTACTTTTAAAAGGCCAGTCTGTGGCCACTCATGAGAGCCACTGGGCTGGGATTGCCAGAAGCCCTGGGTTCTGGCAGCCGGCTCCAGCCCACCCTGTCCTGCCAGCTGCGCCTCTGGGAGCCAGTTGCACGGGCTGCAGCTTCCAGCTTGAGACCGTAGGCTAGGTATGGGGCAAACAGGCCTTGGGACTGCACAGATACTGGTTCATTTGGATGTGGGAAGGGGAGACGCACCTGCTCTGGGTTGGGTTCTCCTGGGGCGTTATGGGAGCGATGAGCAGGGGCGCCTGGCCAGCCTGGGCTTGTGGGAGCACAGGAGCCCTGCCTGGGGGGAGGATTCTGAGCAGAGCTGAGGTGGTATCCGGATTCCAGCCCTGCCCAACTGACTCATGGAGGGCAGGAGTTCGCTGTTGAGGGCCTGAGGCGCACGGACGAGGAACTTCTAGAACAGTTTCATTTTTCATTTTAAACTCAGCTCACCCTGGGGCAGCTTGCCTGTGACTCCCACATAGACCTGCTTGCTACAGGAACCTCCAGACCCACCGCTCCAGGACTGAGCCACGCCTGCCCCTCTCCCCAGGACTCTGTAACCTGACTTACTCAAAGCAGGGCAGGCCAGGTGTCCTCCAGGTGGTAGAACTCGGGCCCTAGGGCTCTAGGGCACAGGGCATCCACGCTGGGCCCAGCAGGGAGGGCTGGTGACAGATGCTGTGGGGCAGGCTGAAGAACCCTTGCTGGGGCTAAAAGGCTGCCGTCCTCAGTGAGGAGAGTCAAATAAATGACACTTTCTACTGGTTTCAGTTGACAGCAAACTCTTTTTGGGCCCAAGAGACTGACACTTTGTCTCTGATTTAGTAATAGTAAAAGAAAGCAAAAACTGTGCCCTTTCCCTCTCCCTCCCTCGCTGTCCGAAGGGACAGCCGTTTCAAGCTTCCCCTGCTGAAAGTACTTACAGGAAGTCAAGAATGGCCTGAAGGCACAGGGTGGAGGGGACAGAGGAGAGGGAGCAGGCTGTCACTTACTGAGCCCCTAATGTACCTCGATCTGGATGCAGGGCTTACATTTAATGTGCAAATGTCCATAAAGACAGTGTGCACAGTTCAGATTTATTTGGAAAGGCCTATTCTAGAATGCTTTGGGCCACCTGTCCTGGGTCATTGTGAGGGCAGTGGCAAGCAGACGTAGGGCTCAGTGGGGCCAGGTAATGTGCCCACGTCCACTGGGGAGATGGCCATTTGCTGTGGCTTGAACGCATCCCCACCAAAGTTCCTGTGTTAGAAACCTAATCCCCAAACTCATGGTGATGGCACTCAGAGGTGGGGCACTGGGAGGCCACTGGGTGACGACTGGGTGACGAGGCTGCGCCCTCAGGAGTGGAGAAATCCAGTCAGGATTAATGGCTTATCGGGGTGTGGCTTCTCCATGGAAGCAGCGCTCTCTGGCATGCTGCTTGGACTGGCCAAGGCTGCCACGTGGACACTGGAAGCCCTCCCCAGGTGCTGCATCAGCGGGCACCCATTCTCCTGGACTCCTGACCTCCAGGGCTGTGAGCAGAGTAAACCTCCCTGTAAATGACCTAGTCCCAGATACTCAGTGGAAGCCACAGAAATGGACAACAGCACCATTCAAACCTGGTCCATGGGAACCCAAAGCCCAGACGAGCTCTCAGAGGTCACGCAAATGCTTAGTTGAGCTTGGACAGAGTTACAGGAGAACATTGAAGGTCTCCTCAAATATTTCAGCAATTTGGGCCTGCATTTTGAAGGCTTTGGAGTTTGTGATTCTGAAAGTTCATCTTTTGGAAGAGGAATCAAGTCATGTTGAAAACAGCAGAAGTTGGGGCTGGAGCAGTGGCTCAGTGGTTGCCGCGCTTGACTGGCATTCACAAGGACGCGAGTTCAAACCCCAGCACCACGTACACAGCGAAGTGTTGCAGCAACGAAAGTCACATGAAAAACTAAATAAAACTGATTCTTTCTTTCGCTCTCTCCCTCACACTCTCTTTAAAAAAATAAAATAAAAATTAAAAAAACCCAGCAGAAGAAAAAGACAAGCCATGGAATGGGAGTAGTTTTCCAACCATGCAGGTGATAAATAAGTAGGATTTCCCTGCAACCTGGCAATTCCAACCTTAGATGTGCATACACCCAAGAAATGCAAACAAATGTCACTTGTACACAAAAGTCCACAGCGGCATTGTTTAAATAGTCAAAAAAGATGGAAATGACTCAATGTCCACGAGCATACAAAGAAAATGAAGTAAATCCATACAGTGGAAGACGACTTGGCAGCAGCCGCAGCAACAGCAGTAGCAATAAGAACCGCAGAACCAAAGAAAGAAAGGAGACGGACATGTATACAACAGGGGCCAAGCTCGGAAACACTGCGGGCAATGAAAGCAGACTATATAGTGAATGGCTCCATTCAGATGAAATTTCCAAAGGAGATGAATTTGTGGATACAGAAGATTGGTGGTTTTCAGGGATTGGAGAAATATGGGGAACATATGCCAGTGGGTATGGGAGCTTCTTTCTGGGGTGATGAAAATGTTCTACACTTGATTGTGGTAATTGTGCAGCTCCATGGATGTAACAAAAACGATTGCAATGCATATTTTAATGAGTGAATTGGGTGGTTTATGAACTCTATCTCAATAATGGTACAATTTTTAAGAAACGGGTGAAGGTCTTAGCATGTGTATGTGCTAGCAGGGGACCAAGCAAGACGGAGTTTACCCCACACAGTCCCTAATACCACCTTGAATTTCAGTAGACTTACTTTTTTATTGATGTAGCATACATAATAGTGGGGTTCATTCATACATGTACAGAACATAACGTGGTCAATGTCATTCCCTGGTGCCTACTCCTTCCTGTCCTCCCTTTCCTCTGATCTACTGGTCTCCCTTCTCAGTTCCTGAGACCCAGTCCCCCATTTTCTATCTAGTTTCCATAGATGGGAGAAGAACATGAGATTGATTTTCCAAGTTGGTCTTATTTAGCTCAAAATAATGCTCTGAAGTTCCATCTTTTCTTCCTGTGAATAACATATTTTTGCTTTTCTTTATGACTGAAACTCCATTGTGTGCATACATATCACATTTTCTTTGTCCATTCATCTTTGTCCAAGCATCTTGCTTGGTTCCATAACTTGGCTATTGCGAATTGTGCTGCTGTGAACATGGATATGCATGTTATCTCTACAGAGAGTTGATTTGAATTCTTTTGAATAAATAGAAGTATTTCTAGCTGGGTCAAACTTTAATTTTGTTGTTGTTATTATCATTAGTAGTAGTAGTAGTATTGGAGATTGAACTCGGGGGCACTTTACCTTTGAGCCACATCCTCAGCCGCTTTAAATTTTTTTATTATTTATTTTTAAATTAATTATTTTCCATCTTTTTATTTTATTATTTTTTTATTTTGGGACAGGGTCTTGCTAAGTTACTGAGGGCCTCACTGAGTTTCTGAGGTTGGCTTTGAACTCATGATCCTCCTGCCTCAGCCTCACAAGCTGCTGGGATTACAGGCATGCTGTGGCGCCTGGCTTTATTTTTTGAGACAGGGTCTCGCTAAGTTGCTTAGACTGAACTTGAACTTGTGATCCTTCTGCCTAACTCTCCTGAGTTGCTGGGATTATAGGCATGTGTCACTGTGCCTGGCTCAGACTTCCTTCTTATTTTTTAATGTTTCCTTAAGTACAAACAGTGGTCTGCTGTCTACCTCAATAGACTTTTGAGAAAGGATTTTTTTTTTTTTAGTCCTGTGTTGCTATGACTGAAAGACCTGACAACAACTTAGAGGAGGAAAAGTTTATTCAGGACTCATGGTTTCAGACATCTCAGTCCACAGACGGCCAACCATTGCTCTGGGCCCAAGATGAGGCAGCATGTCACATGGGAAAGGCCAGCACCCCACCTGCCTACAGTTGCCACCCTGTCCATTCAAACTAGGATGGACTGATTAGGTTCCCACTCTCACCATCCACTAATTTCCCATCTGATTCCCATAGGAGCGGGAGCTGTTAGGACACCTCCTACCCAAACCGTGACAGGACTTCATGCCTCTTTCCCAGCTCAGCATTCAGTGACACTGCATTAGCACCTTGCGATCAGCCATGGTAGAAATATTTGCGCCTGGGTACTGGCAAATACTACAAATAAGAGTTTCTTTTAAATTTCAATTTTTTGAAGAACTGGCTAAACTGTTAGCAGCAGACCACCGGGAAAAACACCACACACATGAACAGGAACAAGTCAAAGTGACAAGCTTGATGAGTTTTTAAACTGAGCAAACCCTTGTGACCAGCACTCTGAGAAAATAGAATAGTTCTGCAAAACTCCTTCCTCCACGATCCTCTTCTAGTGGTTACCCAAAGGTAACCACATTTGTGTACATTAAGTGGACTTAAAAGGTGAATTCCCTTGGGTTGGCTTCTTGTGTTCAATTTTTAAAAATTATTTTATTTTTTTTGAGAGAGAGAGAAAAAGAGAGAAACAATTTTATTCAGTTTTTCACGTGGCCTTCATTGCTCCTACACTTCATTGTATATGGGGTGCTGGGGTTGAACTTGCATCCTCACGCATGCCAGGCAAGTGCTGTGACCACTGAGCCACTGCTCCAGCCCTCTTGCACTCAATTTAATTGGTGAGATTTGTCCATATTGTTAGGTTGCACTCTGTTTATTCTTATAATGGGTACGGTGTGTGAACAGTCCCCCATTTACACATCCATCTGCTGTTGATGGGTACGTGGTAGCCATAAATCGATCTGCTATGGACACAGATCCAGGTCTTCTAGCCAGCACGTGCACCCATCTCCACACAGGGATCACGGTCCCGGGCGTCCATATACTCAGCAGTGGTGCACAGTCCTAGTCAACTGCACTGGACTTCGCCCCTCTTGCCATGTCCTTGACTGCCTTCCTTGCTAGCAGGTCACCACTTCGCATCTTCCATTTTGGTACCCAGCAGAGGGGGCCTCCTAGGCTTCAGTGCGGAAATGAAGCCAAGGTCTCAAGACTTGTTGAGTAGGGCTAACTGGGGATCACTTGGTCATCTTCATCTCCAGAGCTTTCTTAGGGTGGCAGAGCGTACAGGGTGGGAAGCCAGGGACTGGTAACTGGAGGTGGAGCTGCCTGGGGAGCTCTGAGAGGGTCTCCCTAAATTGCCCAGGCTAGCCTCAAAGTTGGGATCTTCCTGCTTCAGCCTCCCAAGGAACTGGGATTGTAGTCAAGAGCCATGGCCCAGCTTGAGTTTTTAAGTGGTTCCAGCCAAGCAGCAACTAAGCTTGCACATTCAAACAACATATTTTTGTGGATCTTTGTCCAGAAGCTTAATGCGCCATAAAAAGAGGCCCATTGTTAAGCAGCCAGGTTGCAGGATGGGAGTCAGCAATACAGAGAGTGTGCAGAGAGAGCTGTGTGGACTGAGGCTCCCCGGCCCTGACCTTCCCTTGGGGTGGTGCTCTTGAAAGAAAGCAGCTAAAGTCACTCCTTTCAACAACAGGTGCTATGAGATCACAAAATATATACCTGCTCTTCTCCTGCCTCCCGGCACACAACTCCCCAAATTCTCGGACTCTCCAAAGCAGTAAAATTCTTTTTGTACACTAAGGACTGGCCACTGGCAAGTGGCTGGCAGCCTACAGGAACCTCCAGGAGAGCTGGTGTTCACCTTGGTTTAAGGATTACAGGCTGGGCTTTCTGGCCTCATCCCATTCCTGGGAACTGAGAGGGACTGGAGGGTAAGCTGATCACCAGTGCCCAATATTGAATCCATCATGCATAGGTAATGCAGTTGCCATGAAAACCCACAGGGACAGGTTTTGGGGCACTTCTGGCAGATGAACACGTGGAGCTCTTGCCCTCCTCCTTGCTTGTGTCTCCTAAGTATATTCTGTAACATCCTTTGAATAAACTGGTAAACGTGTGTCCCTGAGTTCTGGGAGCTGCTCTACCAAATTAATCCAATCGAAGGAGGGGGCAGTGGGAACTCAAGGTGCAAGTAAGGCCATCAGGGGCTTGTGATTGGCGTCCAGACTGCGGGGCAGTGGGATAAGCCCTCACCCGTGGGATCAGAGGTGACCTCCAGGAAGCATCAGAACTGACCTGGATCACGGGAAACTTAGCTGGTGTCCACTGTGAAAACACAGTAGTAACATGGTAGGAGACCAGCCTGGTTTTTATCTCAATAGCAGTGCTCTTCTGTTTGTGTGTGTGCGCGGACGTGTATGTGTGTGTGTATGTGTGTTTGTGTGTGTCTGTGGTACTGGCAGTTGAACTCAGGCTCTGCCACTTTCTATTTTTTGAGAGGGTCTTGTACGTTGCTGAGGCTGGCCCTGAACTCGCCTCAGCCTCTGGAGCATGTGGACTTCTTGTTGGAGAGGTGAGTGACAACACTAGTGACTTCCTGAGCCAGGAGGTGTACCAGCTATGTCTTTGCCTGTCTCCCTTGGTTCTGTGAAACAGACAACTGTTCTCTCTTTTGGATAGAGGAAGGCATTGAAACTCAGACAGAAGGCTCAGGGCCAGTGCTTTTCTGATCCTGAAGAACAAATTCTGAATCTCCTTCCCATACTGCACCCCTGCACCCAGGCAGCAAATGGCCATGGCTAGCCCAGCCAGGCCAGCAAGCTGCCACCACTCGGGTGGGCTGATGTGCTGCAGATTCACACCGGAGGCCAGCGAGTAAGTCTGGGAAAATGTTCCTAAGAGTTTTCAAGATGAGGACGTGGAACCAACAGGCGCCCAAGCACTATTCAGTGCCCGAGCTCCCGAGCCAGGGGATGGAGCGAGGAAGCTCGAGGCCCAGAGCGCCTAAGCAGGGAGCTCGGCCTCCTGACAACGTGCTAGACTCGTTAGTGGTAACTGGCCAAGGCAGCGGTGAACTAGGTGTGCCAACTCAGTTTGTGCGTCCTTATCACAGCACTTACTACTGCATCACAGTGACTTTCCTAAGTGCTGAGCCCACAGTGAGAGTTTTCTCCACTGTTACAGGGGCCCCTGCAGGGAGGCTCTCGACTTCTGGGTCCCTTTTGGTGACAAGCAGATTTTCAACAGCTGAGGAGTGGTGACCCAGGAGTGACCCAGGTCTCCTGATGAGGCATAGTGGTCACCTGGAGATGTGGTTAAACTCAGACTCCTGGGTCCCTCATCCCCAGGGATAGAACCCAGGAACTGGTTTTAAGGCTGAGGCCCCCAGGTGATGCTGGCCAAATCTGAATGCCTGCTTCTGTTTTCTCAGGCTGTCTCTCGCTCTCCCATGTGTCTTGAGCTGTACGGTGAGGTTTTAACTTTGCCTGCTGGAGTGTGAAGCGAAACGAGGCTTCTGCCCAGGCAGTTTAGCAGAAGGTCAAGGTTTTGGCCTCAAGTAGGGTTTGCTGTGTGGTAAGAATTTTACAAAACATCTGTGTTTATCTGAGCTATTTAATTGCTGTTTTCGGGAGCTCATGTGTCTCAGCGTCTGCCTGTGGGCTTCCTTCCATGCTCACGGATATGCACTCTCACCCCTGCATTCTTCTGGCACAGTCTGTGTGCACCAAGGCAGCCACCTCTGGCTCCCAAGGGTGCAGCAGCGGTCCAAGAGATCCTCCTCTGGGAACCTTCTGGCAAGCACTAGTACTTCTCTAATTGGAAACTTCGTTTCATGGTTTATACTTCCCTGGGGCTGTCCTGCTGGAAGAGGGCAGGGGCAGGCCAGCTTCGGCTGCCTCTCTCCAGGAAGGGCTGCCAAGGTTCACAGACAGGAGCTGCACTGGGCCTGTGTCAGGGTTCAGATCTGGCTCCTGGCTCATGAGCGACCTGCTTTCTGGTGAGCGATGACTTAACCTGAGCATCAGTCTTCTCATCTGTGCGTGGGGAGAACAGAGCTCCCTCCAACAGCACCAAGAGGCCTTGGCCCTGTGACCCAGCACTCGGCAAGGTGCTGGGACCACATGCACGCTGGTACAGGTGTTGGTGCTGGGTCCTGCTCCACTGGAAGTCAGGGGTGGGTGTGGACCGTGCCTTCCAACATGGCCCTGCCCATCTTCAGTCTGTTTTCCTCTTCCTACCTGCTGCAGCTGTTTCAGGGGGGCCACCCCTCACTCACTGGCCTTGGTGAGAACTCCATCAGGGCAGGCCCTTGGGGTGAGCCCCCACCTTCCTCCAGGCCGTCTCCCAGCTAAGCCCCATAGCCATCATCAGCTACCCATCCCCTTCTCAGCCTGGAGCTTCTAGAAAAGGGTTGCAGCTGGTCTGTGCAACCTCAGATCTGGCATTGTCTTGCCACAAAGGGACTGTGTCGCACGCATGAGCCTCAGATGCAGAGGTGGAAGGTGAACACGATTTAGTTGACTTCACCTCTGTCCCGGGCTCCTGGCAGCAGAGGACAGGCCCAATGTATCTGCTGGCCTAAAATCGTGGGGCTACTGCGTGCTCAGCCTCGGCCTGCCTGCTGCGAAACTGGGGAAACAGAGGACTGGCATTTGGGACAGATGAAAACACGTGGGGAATGCGCAGTGCAGAAGAGGCTGCACCACCTTCAACGGTGTGCACATGCACACTGGCTGGGAGCGGGCAAGACCTAAACATACAAAACAGAGGGGTGAACACAGGGTTGGGGTGGGGAGAGAGGGAAGCTGCTGTGGAGGCCGCAGGACACGGGCTTACCCTGCTGCCCACTACTTACTGTGACGTTGAGAAGGTTGCTCCAGCTGCTCGATGTCACAGAAAATGTCATCAGAAAATGTGTCTAATGATGATGCTTGCCTCTCAGAACACTGAACACGCATCCAGAGGCCCTGGCCTGGGTACAGTAAGCACTCAGTCTAGTGAGGTGCAGAGGCCAGATCCAGCCTCCAGTGTCCATTGTCCCTGGGGAAGAGGGAGGGGCTGTTCTCAAGCGGGGAGTTCGTAGATTTAAACAGGCCCTGTTCCCAGGTTAAAACCGCATGTAACCAAATGAGAAATGGCATTTTGTAACAAGATGGAAAACAGGCTGGTGCTCGCCTGAATTAGCCAGGTCAATAGTGTGGGCGTCCCCAGAAACAGCCTGACCCAAAGTTGCTGCTTCCCTGCCAAAGCCCCTTTCTCCAGCCACAAGGTGTCTGCACGATTTATCTTTTTTTTTTTTTTTAGAGGACAGTGAGCTAGGGAGAAAGAATCAATTTTTATTGAGTTTTTCACATGGCCTTTGTTGCTCTGACAGTTGTGTACGTGGGTGCTGGGGTTTGAACCTGTGTACTTGCACATGCTGAGCAAGCGCTGTGACCACCGAGCCACCGCTCCAACCGCTGCAGGTTTATCTTGCCTTGCTTTGTGAACAGACACAACTTTCAGAAAAGAAAATAGGAGGAACGTGGAGACCAGTGCTTCAGAATCTTTGATGTTGTGGTCTCTCTGGCTAGAACTTCCTGCACGTGGCGGAAATCCCCACAAGCACTGTGGAGCCAGGAACACTTGTACGACTCCGGATTCAGTGATTTTCAAGCCATAGAGCTCCCTGAGTCTCATTTCCAAGCTTGTGGAGTGACAAGGCTGTGCCCACCGCGCCCTTCCGTGGAGCAGTACTGAGTGATGGTGGCCAGATGGAAGCACACGTGTGGCACTCATTTCTGGGTACCAAGAGCTGTCACTGCATCAGCCTGTGGTCCTTGGGACACACAGGTGCCCTTACCTCTTCTCTCTGCTCTGTGCACAGACTAGGGACAGGCGTGCATGCAGTGGAGGTGGGAGGGACAATGGAGGGAACAAGTGCTGAGCTCCCTTGTTTGGAGCCTGGGCTGGTGCAGAGCACTGTCGCAGGAGGTGGCTGACTGGTGGGTGTCAACTCTTTCCTCCAGAGCGAAGCTGACAAAGTCTCGATCTTCTCCAGGCAGAAGAGTAGTGGGCAACTCACAAAATGGTCTCACTGCAGGTGTTTGGGGTCAACTGAGAATATGTTTATTTAGAAGCAATTTTAAATATTAAAAAAGTAGAAAGTAACAGATACAGTACTGAAAAACTGTCACATTAAATACATGTGAAATGAGAAGTGTACTGATGTTTGATGGTAACATCCAGATGAGAACTCGGAAATTAACTAGTGGACTATGGGATTCCTATACGACATGTAGAAGTTCTAGGCAATAAAAAAATAAATAGCAATTGCTGTTCAACAGTAAAATAAGACACACACTATTAGCAGAACATTACTTTCTCCTCTTGAGGAAAAAAAGAACTAATTTGCTATTTGTTATTTTTTAAGGTCCCATGCCTTCAAAATACTGTATCATGTACAAAATTGCAGATAATGGCTCACTGAGTTTAAGAACGAGATCAGATTGAAACTCAACAAGATCGCCAATGGTTTCTCTATCTGCTTTTCCTATGTCCCATGGTAAGCTGGATTAGAGAGAAATCAAAAATTCTTGATGGAAAACAAAACCAGAAAAAAAAAAAGGATATGAAAAATGCATTTGTGTACACTGCTGCCAACAGGGGAAAAGAACAGACATCGATTCCACACGATCTCAGAGACGAAGCTTTTGTGTGTTTTTTAAAAAATTAGTTTATTTTCAGATCAGTTGAAAATAGTCTAGGCCACAAGACAGAATGGCTCTTCAATGCAACATAAAATGTGTGAACGAACGAGCTGAGACCCAGGGCAACTTCAGGTGCTGACCTGTCCTGATACCAGTGTGGCTTCAAGACCGAGGCTGCGGAGCTGTCACTCACACAGCGGCTCATGGCCTGCAGTCTCCCTCACGTTCTGGGCTAGGTGTGGAAACGCTCGTGTGCCCTGACACTGAGGAAGCAATCGCTTAACATCAGTTTCCAATGGTAGCTGATAAAATATTTTGCTGTTATGTCATGCAAAGTTTATTTTTCAGGTGGCTAATCAAAATTTTCATGGTAACCACAGAAGCAGAACTAAGTATTACTGAGCACTGTGACTACGAAAGAGGGTTTTTCCTAAGGGTTTTGGTTGGGAATTGTGCTTCTGTGAAATTAACATTTCTCATTTACTGCCAAGATTATCTGCTTAAAAATATTAAGTCTTCTGTGCTGTTGCCAAAATAGCAGTTTAAGCAAATGGAACACCAGAACCACTCATGAGCCTCAGAATCAAGGACAGTCCCACTGGCTATGGGAGCACGGCTACTGTATTCTTGTCCGAAATTCAGACTGATGCCAAAGATCGAAACTCACTATGTTCTTAATGGTCTGATAAGCAGGGCTGGGATGAAAACAAACAGAATAAGGCAGGGAGACAGACTCCTTGCAGGGAGAGAGCTTTTTCACAGTGCAATTCACAGCAGCGCTCCAAAACTTGGTTATGAATTGACTTGAAGGGGACTAGTCCACTGGATAGAGCGTAAGATGGGACACTTATCCGTAAGAGAGAAGAAAAGCTTGTTTCAGCACCTGGATTCTATTCTGGAAAAACTGTGTGAAGGGTTGACTTAAGTTTTTCATCTTGAATAGTCTTTTAAAAGTAAGTTTATCCAAGAACAAAACTAAGAAAATAATTTAAAACTGACATGTTAGATGTTTCAACACAACTGAGGGATGCGAAGTCATAAAACAATATGTAAATTCATACTCTTGAGAAGGCTGAATGACTGACTAGAAACAGATAATTGTTGCAACCTTATAATTTCTGCTTTAATGGCAATCAAGTTTAAAAAATGTACAGTTCAACTTAGTCATACTATTTATTCCTTTATAAAAGGCAAGATTTCAGGTAAGCTTCTAGATGCATGCATAATGTAGAGGCTAATAATTTCTGTCAGTCCTTGGTTCCTGAAAGTTGAACTTCATCAGACGTGTTTTAAACTTTGTCAAAATAGGCATGAAGGATATGTTATTTTTGCATAATGAGGTAATATCTCAGGGGCGGGCACTGATCATCAGAAGACAGTATAAATCCACTTGTCTAAACTTGCAGGAGGCTGTGTGCATTGTAAAATGCCACAGAGAGTGTTGGGTCAGTGAATATTTGCCAAAGGAACACCACATTTAACTGAGCACTTTTCTGTAATAAATACCAAAGTAGGTTTTTGTAGCTGTAAACTGTGTACACAGATAACTACAGGCTGGTCTGTCACGGAACTAACTAGAAGTTTCACCTGGCGAACAGAACCCACCTCTTTGCTAACGCTGCATTTTCAGTAACATGATGGCGAATACTGCATCGTAAGGAGCACAGTCAACTCTGTGCCCTTCAACGGTTGCTGAACGGAAACCACTTCTACTCGCAAAGCCAGCTGCTCCTACGCTCCTGGTTTTTTTTTTTTTTTTTTTTTTTGTTTTGTTTTCTAGGGTTTTTTTTTTGTTTTGTTTTGTTTTGTTGCTTGCTTGTAAAACAGCACAGATAGAGAGAGATGTAAGTGCTAGGTGCCAAGGACGGCTTTGGCAAACCAGCAAGGCCACAGGCCCCGCGGCTACCCTCATACTGGCAAAGGCAAAAGACCACAGGATATTTACAATACATACTCTCCTCCCTCCTGAGGGGGCCCTTCCAGGAGTTTCCTATTCCGTAACAGCAGCTGCACACACTGTGCACTGGATTGCGTGGAAGCAGCAGTCTTGCATGAAGGATGGAGACAATCTTAATGTTCTGCTTTCTGCTAGTCAGACAGGATGTGAACAAAGGACACTGGAAAGACCCCCTTCCTTTCAGGCTGTCCTTCGATGTGGCCAATCTGCAGAGGAAAAAAGACAGTGTCAGGCTGGAGGCAGCAAGCAGCCTGAGTGCCCAGAGACACTGGATGCCCAGGTTCACTCTTCCTCACACCGAAACTATGCAAGGCAACAACAAAACGGTGCTCTGCATGGGTCTGACTGCAGCCACACAGCTCCAGAGCGGTGGGACACCCGCCCAAGGCCTCCCCCAGCCTCAGACTCTAGAGTCCACATTCTGAGCCAGGTGCTTGCTGGGGGACTGCAGATAAACCTTGCTAAGCCTCCCCTTTGTAAAAGAGGCACACATTAAAAAAAAAAAAAAAAAAAAGAGCCCTTCTCAGGCTTCTGCAAATCCTATCTACGTACCTACGTACCTATCGATTGCCTTTTGGTTACTCTAGGGGAAGGCCACCGTGGGAGTCGGAGGCTCATGGTGGCCCAGGGCCACTGTACTGCCTGCTACAGAAGCCCGCAAGGCAGGGCTTCCTGGAAAGATCTTCCTGTTACCTCAATGAGGTCAGTATGAATTACATTAGAGAGAATCAGACCATGAGCCTCAACAGAAAGAACAGCAAGGCCGTGCACACTGGCTGTAAATGGCAAACGCAGAGCAGGGTAGTGTGGGATGGGAGCAGTCAGGCCAGCTCTCATTGTCCCTATGGGCAGTGGAGGGAGTAAAGAGCTGTGTCCACCCAGCTGGCTCCTTCATGACCAGGCCTGTGGCCTTGGGGGTCCTCTGTGCCACTGGTTCCCTTATCTGGGAAGTTTAATTAATGGTTAGAGTGGAATCAGGCAGCGGGAAGCTTCGTGGTGGCACATCACCTGGAGATGTGTGGTGACATCTACATCTGGCTGGGCATGGTCCACAAAACTTCCCCAGCAATGATGTCAGGGACACCAGTGACAGCTCTCTGCTGGAGCCACCAGTTTCTTAGCAAAGACTGCAGCCACTACTTGGTCACCTCCTGGTCAGCCCAAGCAGCAGCCACTGTGGCTGTCCTTACAGGCCTGTTACAGGCTGGTACTCACAGGGTCCTCAACTCAGTGAGGAGGACGAAGACACCTTTCCTTACCCACACCTGGGCAGCAGGTTTTAACGTGAAAGGCGTTTTCATGGAGGGTTCATTTACTCTTCTAAAATTGCGCGAGGAAGGTACTATGGGCCCGCTGTACACAGAGGGAACTGCAGACTGGATGAAGGACCGAGCCCCAGGGGCAGAGTGCCAGCAAGTCCAGCACCTCAGCGTGCAGGGGAACAAAGCACATGGGCTTTGGACTCAGGGCCATCTTGAAAAGGTGACGGCGTGGCCATGGCATGTGTTTAGCTCTGCACCTGAAAATCAGAAGACACCTACAAGGCAGTGCTGTAGGCACCACGAGAGCACACACACGTGTTAATTGCCTTGACCCACTTCTGAAGCAATACGCTGTAGTGACAGAGAAGACGGAACGCAGAGGTCCAGCAGGTACGTGACGCAGCTGGCAGGATCTCTGCACGAGGGTGCTCTCACAGTCTGCAGGCCTGCTGGACCCCAGGCGCTGTCTGCCCAGGACATGCTCGATGAATGAATGGACGGATGAAACGGGCAGATATCCGTACATACCCACCACTCCTGGTCCTCTTCCCCTGTGACAATAATCACTTCTCCCTCGATGAACGTGAGCTCGTCGTCATTGTCTGCCTGGCAGTCATAAATGGTCTTCACACGCCTCACTTTATTCTTCCCCTTCAACAAAGAAATTGGGTTTTAGCTGAAAAAAGAGTCTGCAGGGGTGTCAGGCCCACTGCTCCTTGTGGGACAGGTGGTGGTGGGCCAGTGGCTGGACTTTCCTGAGCCTGGATATTCATGTGTGCATGGGGGAGGGCATGCGCCAGGCACCTAGAGCCGTCTTCCATCAGCATCCGCTAGTGCCCATGTTAGGGACTGGCTGCTGCCAAGTTATTTTCACTAGAAATCACACAACGCCGGTAGGGATCAAAACTCAGCTTCCCCAAAACACATGACGCACTCTGCCCTCCCCTATTCGCTACAGCAGCTTGCAGAAATGACCGCAGAGCCTAAAAATGTTTTTGGGAAACATGATGTAAAGCAAAATGGGCAGCTTCTGCATACTGAATGTGCAGCATAAACAAACTTCTCAGTGCCTCATGCAAAGCAGCAGGTCAGTACATGCTGGCTACAGCCGGCAGATCAGCCTGGGCGGGGAGGATTCTCTACTCTTCCCCAAAGGGTTCTAACCTTTGACCAATTTTGACTTGGGCTTTTATTGGCTGGACTTCCAATTTTTTGCAAACAGGAATATGGAAATAAAACACCTCACTTTCTAAAGAAAACTTATAGCACCCAGCTAACAAAATCACTAGCAATGAAAAAGTAGGCTATCTCCCTTAAGCATCTGGGTCTGAAGAGTTTCCCTCTCTGCCCCCCTGGTTGCTCCCTCTGTCCCTTGATGAGCCAGCTCCAGAGCTGCCTGCCAGGGGCAGTGGTGGGGTCTGGGAAGCCTGGTAGAACTGTGGCAGCAGCAGACTCAGAACAACCGAGAAGACCCATAATGTGCTAATTTATAACGGGAGGGAATAAACGGGAAGGACAATTACAAAGCACCCAGCACAAACTGGAACCACACACAAATCGTAAGGCTGGCAGGGCTATCGGCAGTGCTCTGGAGTGTGGTGGAGTCCTCTAAAGGACAGAAAAGCAACTGTGATGCTAACCATGTTGCGCTCAGACCTATGGGAGGATGATTTTATTTTTCTTTCCTTCCCTTAAATAGTGATGTGAAGCTTTCTTTTTTTTTTGGTAGTGTTGGTGACTGAACCCAGGGACACTCTATCACTACACAACATCCTCAGCCCTTTTTATTTTGAGATGGAGTCTTGCTAGGTTGTCCAGGCTGGCCTCACACTTGTGATCCTCCTGCCTCAGCCTCCTGAGTTACCGAGGTTACAATGTGAGCCACTGACGTGCTTCTGCTCTAACACCGTTTTCTGATAAAATGCGTGGATGGGGCTATCTTGTACAGTAGGAGGAGGTCCTTTGGCTTCTCCATTAACTCTGTTCCTCTACCTGGGGCGCAGCTGTCAGGACAGAGAGCATGTCACCTTTTCCTGGAGCTTCACCTTCCCCAAAGACTGTGGAGAAAAACCATATTACACTAAAACACAGACAATATGGTGCTAGAGTGGTGGCTCAGCAGTTACAGTGTTTGCCCGGCACGTGCAAGGACGCAGGTTCAAATCCCAGCACCACAAACACAACAAAGTGTTGGAGCAACAAAAGCGACATGAAACACTAAATAAAATTGATTCTGTCTTTCGCCCTCTCACGGTCCCTCTCTCATTAAAAAACAAAACAAAACAGCATAGATGATACATCACACAGTATGGAAGCCATGGAAATGATAGAAGGTTGAGGCTTCCCTTCAGGAAGGTGTGGTGAGCAGTACTGAGAAGCTACTCAGGGCCTGGAGAGGGGGAAACTGTTTTCCTGTGACATTAGGGAAAAGAAAAAG
The DNA here is from genome assembly GCA_004027875.1 of Aplodontia rufa. Taxonomy (NCBI): domain Eukaryota; kingdom Metazoa; phylum Chordata; class Mammalia; order Rodentia; family Aplodontiidae; genus Aplodontia; species Aplodontia rufa. The sequence continues at coordinate 74,393 of PVKS010002242.1, forward strand.
TGCCGTCCTCAAGGTTCCTGGACAAGGCACACACCTGGTATGTGAACTGGGTGTAACGCTAGCTGCTTTCTGCGCGTGGGGGACAGTGCCGTGAGGGTGAGCATCGTACCACAGTCCTGCAGCTCCATCGGGCCATGCACCCGTCTGTCACCACCCACTCCCAACCCAAGCCCTGCACCAGGGCACTGGCAGAAGCTCCCAGGGAGAGAGTGCCAAGCTCTCCGCCACCTTCAAGGCAGCAGGGTGGGGGTGAGCCTGAATGCTGTGCACCCACCGTGTTGATTTTTCTGGGCAGTGGTATGGGTGTCTCCGGCAGAGTGGGTGTGAGGTCACTGGAGTCCTCGGATGCCTGCTTTGGGACAGCGTCTCTGGACTGCACGTTTGGAGAGAGATCCCCTGGGTGTGGCTTCTGCATGACCTCGGAGTGCTGCTGAGACTTGGGTGAGACGTCCCCAGTCTGAGACTTTGACAGTAGGTCTCCCAGCTGTGGTTTGGGGGGCAGGTCCTTCATGTGCGGTTTGGGAGGTAAGTCTGAGAGCTGGGGCTTGGGTGGCAGGTCGCCCAGCTGTGGCTTGGGGGGCAGTTCTCCAGGCTTAGGTGGCAAATCTCCAGTTAGGGGCTTGGGGGCCAGTTCCGTGGGCTTCGGGGGCAGGTCTCCAGGTGGTGGTTTTTGTGGTAATTCTGCCAATTGTGATGACTTCTGAAAAATCTCAGGTGGGACGCTGGTTTTGTCTAGGGAGAGATGATGGCTCGTTTCTGTTTTCCTTAGTGCCACTGTGGGGAACAAAGAGCAAGGTCACTGTACAAACCAAGAGCCAGGCAGGACTACGGTCATCGGCAAGAGACACAACCACCACAGGCAACCCTTACTGGGGCTGAGCTGGGAAGCTGCTTATGCCTCAACGATGTAAGAACAGGAGGCCCCTAATCCAGAACTTCAACAGCCCATACAGGATCTGCTCATAGAAAACTATCCTGGAAGCCTGCCACCTCAAAGCAGCCATTTCAAATATTTTGGTAAATTTCCCTGATTTTTCTGTGTATTTTCGGGAGAGTAGACTTTCACCAACATACTGTCTGAGCAAGTGTATTTGCCAAGTTATTAACGTTCTTATTCAATTCTATTGCTGACATAATTTACTTCCCTTTCTTTTATATGATTCATGCAGTATGCAAAGTGTCACCCATCCTCCTCCCGTGTCACACACGTGCTCAGATGTGTCGCTTAAAACAAAGAACGAGCAGCCAACACTGCAGGGCCGTGCACTGTACGGTGCGTCTGAAGTCTTTCTCGTTCTCTAACAGCTGCTCCCTACTGCATGGCTCAGCAATGCCATTGTGCTGAGCCATCCACACAGCTTTGCACGGCTCTACAGAGGGCACCTATACTATTCAGGACGTGTCTCCAATCCTAGCTCAGCACTAACTAGCTGTGTGACCTTGGGCAACTTCTGCAACCTCTCCGTGCCTCTAAGTCCTTATCTCTAAAACTCTAGCTCAAGGGCTGTCATGAAGATTATGTGAGTTACCTGTGAAGAACTGGCCCCCAGCGTGGCAGGACCAGAGTCTCCTGTAAGAGTAATAATGTCATTGCTGCCACAGGGCTGCAGAGGTAGAAAAATAAATATCTCCACCTCAAGGAATCCTAACTCGATCCTGGTGGAGGAACAAGCACTTAGTAGAAGAAAGAGGAGGAGAGGAGACAAACCTTGGTCTTGTGAACGGCCAAGAGCTGTAGAGGGGCTGTTTCTGCTGGGGGCCTTCCAGCCACGTCCCTTTCTTAAGGAAGTCACACTCAAGTGCTCTCTGCCTGCTCAAGGATTCTGGTTGATGTGACTCAGCTCAACTGGGGACCCTACACCAGCAGGCTGGGTGGCAAACGGGGCAGCTGAGGACTCCCTGAGGCGGCAGGGCTGAGAAGGCCTTGCTGGGAGCAACAGCCAAGGAAGAGAATCGGCAAGTGCTGGTGTCCCAAGTCCTCGAGCACAAAGACCCCTCACCTCCAACTCCAATCAGAGAAATTTGTCCTGAAAAAATCTCGTAAGTGCTCAGGACCGTGGCCTGTGGCACCTCAATGCCCCAAGGCTGAGGAGACGAGGGGGAAGCAAGAGGAGAGGTACCAGCTATGTCCTGAGAATGGATGGGCACCCGGAAGCCCAGGCCCAGGTCCTGCAGCCCAGACAGCACGACTGACTGCAGAAGCTGCAGCCGGGCCACCTGAGGCCGGGCTGTGAGGGGCTGGATGCTTAGGCTTCCAGCAATAGCACCCTGCAGGCAGTTTTGTCAAACCCCTAGAAAGAAACAGGAACAATGCTCATGCAGGGACCCAGAGAGCAAGATCCAGAATGGTCCCGTGTCCTTAATGGAAGCAGACACAGAGGCTTCAGTTGGCCTCTGGGCTGAGCACTCTAATTCCCACTCTGAGGTATTGAGAGGGTGGGGACTCTGGGATGTGACTAGGATTAATGTCCTCAGGGTGGAGCTCAGTGACTGAATCCTGATGAAGAGGGAGAGTACAGAAACACACACCTGCTCCCTGTCTCTAGACACGTGATGCCCACATCCCCAAGGGACTCTGCCAGAGGGAAGGCCATCACCAGATGCAGCCCCTAGAGCTTGCACCTCCAGCATTATGGGCCCAAATAACCCTTTTCTTCTCTATAAAGTTATCTAGGCTCAAGTATGCCATTACAGTAACAAAACACAGACTTACAGAGAAAACTTTGGTCTAAGAAACTTAGGATACTAATCAACTGTAATGTGCAGACTTCATTTTGATCCTTATTCAAATAGTTTATAAAACAATTCTTATAGTTGTGAACGTGAACATGGGGTAGTTGATGATACTAAGGCATTTTTAATCTTTTAGATGTGATAACACTTTGCATGTACATAAAACGACATGATGTTTGGGGTCTGCTACATGACTACAAGGGCCAGTGGGTAGAGATATTGATAAAACGGGATTAAGTGTAAACTGGGAAGTGCTGGATGTGGGTGACAGTGAGAGTGAGTGTGGAGCAGAGCAGAGCTGCAGGCTTTGCAAGCCTTAGGGAGCCAGTGGGTATGAGGACGAAGTGTGAAAAGAGTGCTGGAGAGTGCAAGCAGGGAGAACAGGGCCTTAGTCAACTGCGGCTGAAAGAAAGTGTAAAGCAATTTAAACATGTTGTAGTTATTAAATGCCTCATTTTTAAATAGTATTTGAAGTAGCCCTAAACTCTCGTTTACTAAGAACAACGAACCACGTTTCATACCGCCAGATGAACTGACCCTTAGTAAATAAATAGCCAATCAGGAGCTGACAAGCCAATTCCGAACATTCCAGGAACACACCAAACTATGTATGGTCAAAATCCGAGACAAAGGGTACCATGGCTGATAAAAATACCTCATATATGTTAAAAGATAAACCAATCATGTGCTTTGCTGTGTTTGAATTTCCCGCTTTGCTGTGAAACCCTATAAAAGGATGGCTGTGCTAGGGCTCCGGGCTCCCTCCCTTTGAATCTGCTGCATCGGAGAGAGCCCAGGCTCGAGCTTGCAATAAAAAGACCCTGATGTATCTGCATCGGAGTCGGCTCCTTGGTGGTCTTTGGGGACTCGAGACTTGGGCATAACAACAGTACCTGAGAGGCTGCGTTCCCCTATTCCGTGGGGTGTCTTTTGTATTGTATGAATTAGGGGAAATTTCATATAGTAAAAGTACATGGCAGGGGTGACAGGAGAGAGCAGTGGGATGGTGGTGGGGGACCTGGTCAAGATGGGAGCTCTCACAGCATGCCTGCAGTCTGATGGAGGGTTAGGAGAAAATGCAAAAGAGGGAGGGACGCAGCTAGGCGCTGCCTTGGGGAGAGAGGACGGGTCTACCTGGGTGCACAGGCCTATGTCTCAATACAGAGAAAGCACAAGTGAGACCACTACTGTTAACTGTTGTCACCAGGATGAGCACAGGCGGACATTCAGCAAGCAGGAAATAGCCTAGGAGAGTGGGGAGCACAAGGGAGGCAAGGACTGTGGGCTGCGGTGGATCACCTGGTGCATGGTGTGTGTGCTGGAGGAAGCCTTGCAGGCAGGGGGAGGGGTTCCTTGGTAACAGGTGAGCGACACAGGGAATCTGGGGAGCCTGTGGTGGGGGACGGTGCCTAGGAAACTTGTCTCAAACCCCTGAAACCAGGACAGCAGTTGGGCAGTTTAAAAATAAACACCACCACCAATAAAATCCAACTCTAGAGAAAGACTTGGCAAATGTTGGGGACCCTCCCTTCCTGCTCTGTGGACAATGGGTCGGCTGTCGGGTAGATGCCCCCTTCCTGCCAGCATGCCTGGCCCCTCCTGTCCTTCCAAATGGGCACTTGACCGAAGACTTGGGAGAGTGGTGAATTTCAACTTCCTTGCACCGATCGACCTCCACTGGCACCAGCCAGGGTGAGAAGTCTTGCCGCTAGCACCAGTGAGCCATGGAGCAGTACCTCTGAGCCGTGGCCCTGACCTAATATGAAGCTGGCCACAGGCTTGGAAGAAAGGGAAGCAGCTGCTTCTGAAGGGGTCCTGCCCACCGGAAGGCAAGGTATGGTTCCCCACATCATGTGCACTGCAGCAAGTCTGAAATTCTGGTTTTATAGAAGAACCCTCTGGCAGGATTGAAGAAGATTTGGTCAAAGAGTGGCGTGGCTGTGCTTGGAGCGGCATTTACAAGACCTGCCTTCTTGTCCTCTGCCAAACACGGTGGCTCTTTGGCATGGCAGCTGCCACCTACTTGCTCGGGGTTTCTGAGCAGGACTTCATTCTGTCCTTATTCCCTATTTTATAGATGAGGAATCTGTTGGTGTGAAGTCACCAAGTCCCTTGCCGACGACGAAGAGGACGAGCAAGTCCTATTTCCCAGGTCTCTCTGTTTTCACTTCTCAGAGGGGTGAGAACAGTTCTTGGGGACCATGACAGTGTCTTCCGAAAAGGTCTTATTTTTTAGGAAAAGCACAGTGTTTTGCTAGTTAGAGTTTTGGTTTATAAACAAATAAACGAATGCCTTTCTTCCTTTAGCAAGCATTCACTGGGCATCTACTGTGTGCCAGGTCCATGAACAAAGGAGATGAGACCTCTGTCCCCTGGGAAGGTGTGGGGACACTAAATACATGTGAATATAAAAAAAAGAAACCTTACCTTTCTGAGGTAGTTTAGGAAGAACTCTTGGGCCCAGGGCAGTCTTTGCAGAACCGGTGCTGATCAATAAATAACAACAATTTAGGATCTAAAAGTGCTGTAATATTAACAGTGAGACATTATTTAAGGAAATCAAAGGCGTTTACAGAATTATCTAAAGGATACTTTCAAAGCTTAACAAAAGATTAGAGTGCTTCCGATACTTCAGTTTGCCTGGCTGGAGAAGCACGGGAAAAGTGGAGAGCCCGAAGCTGTGGAGTCTGATAAAGCTTTTATCATGCAGAGGTAATGATGAACCTGAAAGCTCTTGGTACCTGCAAGCTGTGACTCTGATGTAGGACACCAAAGCAGCCTGTTCCTCGAGCTCCTAAGAAGCAGCCCTGTCACCCCATTTTCAGATAAGGAGACTGAGGTATGCAGAGTGTCACCAGCTAGCAGACACTGGTCCCTGGGCCTGTCTGTGGTGGGAGTGGAAATTCAGCCCAGCTCTGCGGGTCCCTGGGCTCCCACCTCCTCTGGTACATCATGGAGTCCTAGGCCCCAGGCGTGCCCTCTGGAGGACTCATAAACAAGCACGGGACAACACCGAAGGCTCTGGAGCAGAAGCCCACTCCACACCGTCTAATAACCAAACATGGCAGCATCAGTCAGCTGAAGACTCCCTCCCTCTCACAAGAGGCTGTGATGACACCCAGACCCCGGGAGCACTGCGCACCTGAGAAGCACAGTGGTCAAGGGCCTGGGCTGCACCTGCTGAGGTCCTTCTTGCCATCTTGTGCCTCCCTTCCTGTCCTCTGACTGGCTATTTCTTCTGCTTGCTATCCTAGCCCTATTCTAAGGAGAAGGAAAGGCCAAGCCAGCCAACCAACCAAAACAGGAGTAAAGGAAAAGAGGACGAGGCGCACGTGTTTCCCCTAACGCAGCCCCGGCACACTGGGTCCGACCCAGCTCCCTGGCGATGCTCTCGCCCTGTGGCCTGGAGGCAGCAATGTCAAGACAAAGCCACTACTGAATGAGGAACGGTGCATGCTTAGGGCTTTGCACCCTCTATTTTTGGAGTGTGCTTTGCTCATGTTCTGCCTCGGCATTTTCTCTGGGGACATGGCAGCTAATTTGATGTGAGCATGGCCTGTGGCCACTCCTGGTCATGCTATAAGACCACCCAAGGCCTAGAAGGCTAGACATTCCTTCCACAGAACCCCTGGATCAACATGCAGGCTTCTTCTGTCACAAGTGAGCACAGGGCTAGCGCCGTGGTGCCACCAAGTGTGCGCCCAGTGTGCGTGGGGGACCAAAGCCTCAGTGAGCTCTCCAGTGGCTCCCACTGCCATCAGCCTGGCCATTTAAAGATGTTTCACATGCTTTCTGCAAGTCACTCCCCACACTCTGAAAGAAAACCAGCGCATAATGCCCTCAAAGCAGGGCTGAAGCAGGACCCAGTGAGGAGGGAGGGGGGATGGGGTATGGAACTGGCAAGCCCTGACATTCATGCTGCTCACTCCTCTGAACCTCAGTCTCCGTATCCGCAAAGCTAACAGTAACCGGGGCCATCCCACAGGGCTATGAGGTTAAATGTGACTGCAGCAGGAAGAGGTTTTGTCTTTGATAAACCCTGCAAAGTGGCCCCACACCAGCTCATTCCTTCTCCCTGAGATTTCGGGTCTGGAAGTGGCTCTGTGTGTCTGATAAGTGGGGTGCACCTCTAGAGAAAGCCCTTTCCGTGGACTGTGTAGATACTGGCTTTAAAAGATGTCCCAAAGTACCCCTCTTCAGCGAAAAGAGGGAAGAAAGGGAACACGGCTGTTAGTCCACCTAAAAAGCTTGTAGACAGGAACCTGGAAGGTTTTGTGTGTGAATATCTCTGGCTATCAGATTTCTCTAAGAATCTTTCCATTCCCAAGTCTGCAAACGGGTTGAGAGGGAACAAAATTATGTAACTAAAACATCAACAGTGAAAATGAGGAGTTTTGCTATAGACCCTCTTGTGACTGACCACCGGGACCCTGCGGGCAGCTCCCTGTGCCACATGAGGGAGCGAGGTGCGTGTGCACCTGAGCGCGCATTCAGCCTCTCATCAGAAGCCGCACTCTGAATGGCACTGGGAATGCAGATGAGATCCTATCCATTGCAACCACAAGCCGGGTGGAAGAGGAGGGTGAAGGCGGCTCACCTGGATTGCTGAGACAGCCCCTCAAACTTGTTCGTGGTCTTGCTGGAAGACGATGGCCCCACGTCGTTACCTACAGGGAAAATCAAGGGAAGTTGCATCTTCAGCTACTGAGATGTATCAGAGGAATATGTGGTTTTGGCAGAGAATGGCATCCCTCAGCTTCCAGAAAGGTATTTAAGAGACCTCACACAGAACAGTACGCATTTCTGGCATTAAAACGAGACAATATTAGGCACTGTTTTGGGTTTGATAATGTTTTTATTACTAGTGGATGAGTATGTCAAAGAGAGGAGCCGTGTGCTCCTTGACCATGTCTCTAAGAACATAGGAACCTGGTGTCCCATTAGCTCAGATCCCATACTTGGCCTGGAGGCACAGGAAAAAACCCAATAAGATGTCCCCAATGTCCCCAGAGATTGCCCCTAGTAATCTAGAGCGTTCGGGATGACACACACAGCTCTCACACTGTGTGCACACATGTGGCCACAACCAGTAGGGTGCTGATGAGAGCCATTGCCCTCATCCACTTAATGACTTGACATTCATCCAATTTTAGCATTTCTTTATTTTTAGAGGGAGAGAGTGGGAGCATGTGCACGAGTGAGAGAGCAAGAGAGGAAGGAAGGATTTTTAATTTTTTTCATCTTTTTCCCCCCTCCACTTTGTTGTGTTTGTGGTGCTGGGGTTTGAACCCAGGTCCTCACACATGCCAGGCAAGCATTCTACCACTGAACCACCTCTCCAACCCCCAAATTTTTAACATTTCTTAAGCACCTACTATGTGCAAAGTCCAAATGTGCAGTGGGAGGCACTAAGCAAATAATCTGCCACTATTCTTATGGGGAGGCTGTCACTTAGGAAATATTAACAACGTGGAATGAAACAAACATTGAGTCACGTTGGTTGCTGTGAAAATCAGGAAGAAACAGCACCTATAGCCTCACTGGTAGGAGTGGGCAGCGACTGTCAGCCTTGGAGGACACGGCACCTGAATAGGTGGATGAACTCTCTGGGGGACAGAGGTACAGGTGGCTGTAAGTGTGCTTTTACCCAGCAGAAGTTCAAAGACCAGTTAGAATAAAAGAGGACTCGATACTGTGTTGGTACACACCTGTAATTCCAGCGATTTGGGAGGTTGAGGTAGGGAAAATTGCAAGACTGAGGTAAGTCTTAGAAAGACTCTATCTTAAAATAGAAAATAAAAAGGGGTAGAGATATAGCTCAGGGGTTCAATCCTCATACAAAACAAGGGCTTCTCTGTGATCATTCTACGGAGGGTGGGCTGTGGAGCAGTGCTGTGGCCTCAATCCGCCAGGCACCTGGAAGAATCAGAATGAGACCAGAACTGGGCCATCTTCATCCATGATGCGTCCTCTCAGGAGCACCCGAAGCTGTTGCATGCCGCTCACCTGTCTGGCCACCCTTCCTGGCACCATTATCCCCTAAAGGAATGAACTGATGTCCCTGAGAGTCCTGACCACAAATCTATGTGCTCTTCATTACCTGCACGATGCCCCAAAGGCAACATGAGACTCATTTATTGAGCACTTATACGAGTAAGGTGTTGTGCCAAGTATCTCAAAGTAATGGTGTTCATGAAGAATAATATTGTCACCTTCTCTGTTTTACACTTGATGAAACATAAAGAGAAGTACGGTAACTTGCACAAGGTGTAGTATCTGGTAAGGTCAGAACCAAGCAGCCCACCTCCAGGGTCCGCTCCAAACCCCAATTCCATCCTCCAGTGCTACTGAATGTGGTCAACGGGGAGGAGCTGGCAGTGCTGAAATGGCCCCCTGAATAGAATGTCTGGTAATTCTAGGGCATCAATACAAAGACACCAGCTACACCGGCACTCCAGCACTAAACACTTTCAAATTCAGTTGTGTTTAATTTGGATAAGATACGACCTCTAAGCACCAATGCATTGCACAAGTCTGCAAAGGTCATTGGAGGACTTCTCTAGGATCTCTTATAAAATCTCAACTGTGATTGCTTTAAGGTAGGCGTTTTTCTACAGTACCATGCTCAATTATGACTACAGTGCTGGTTATCAAATCTTATACTTTAGGATTGAAATGAGCCATAATAATCAGAATGTTCACATTCACGAATTTCCCCTCCAGGTGGGAACACATCAAACAATGATTAACCCAGTTCTACACGCATCAGGCATGAGTGATTTTGAGACCAGCAGGCTGAACCCCCCTGGTTCTGCTGCCATCATCCTCACTGCTGGCACATAGGTTGGTCATCACTGCTGTGGTCCATGCCCATATGCCGAGCCTTCATTTAATTTTCCTCTCTGGCCACTCCAGATGACTTGCATTCTTCAGAGACACTGTTTTTATGCCTCTGTAGCTCTGTCCCTTCTTCCCCCCTGCAAAGCCTGTCCCCTTCCACTCTTGAATTCTCACAGGTAGGCAAAGGCTACCTGCTGTGTCCAGAGGAAAAGTGAGGCTTAGAATAAGGTCCTAAAAATAAGACAGCATGAGAAAGAAGAGGAGCAAAATCACAGAGGTGCTCAGTTCTTTCCTTCTCCTTGCAATCTGGACAAGTTCCTTGGTGTATCACGCAGATGTGTGCAGGAGAGCACTGGAGGTAGATGATGGGCAGGCAACTGCACAAACTGTGGCCAAAACTCTTGGTCACTTCCCACATAGCTTGGAAGCCGCGTGCTGGGAATTTGTGAGAAAAGCAGAGGACATCAGCCCAGCAATGAATGAAGGCGTTTTCAGTTTTCCAGAATGATGGACTAGTATACAGGCCTTGGGATCAGAAGTGGGCTCAAATCCCTGTTCTGAAGTTACTGGCTCTGTAACCTTATGCAAATCATTTAACTTCTCTGTTCTTCTATTTGATGACAGTCCCTGTCTTTTTGGGTGGTAACACACAATTTTAGATCTCAGTGGCCAAAGGAAAGGAATGTAACAGATTCCCAGAGGCCACTTAGGCAGGGAATGGTGGGACCTAGATTAGAACCTGAGCTTCCAGAACATTCATTCGGTGCACAGAAGGTGTCCCATGACCTGCACTGCAGACTTTCACTAAATGATGAAGGTCTGAATTCCCAGGAGGAATTTCTCTCAGATATTAACTCCAAGAATTTCAAGTGCAAGAACAGGGTTAATCTTATGTGTATCAATCATAAACCAGAAGACTGGTTGCAGTCTTTCTTTGGTCTTTCCTATGAGACCCTTAGAATAAAATCTGCGGTCCACTTTCGGTCATGGCATGGGAACCTCCTGTTGGGGGTTTTCAGAGATCGCACTCTTCTACTTCTTCTTACTTTGCTATCTTTTCTTCTCCCTTTACCCTCATTTCCTTATTGTTTAAATCATGTTGAAGTGTGAGTTGCCTTATAGGTTACTAAAAAAAGGAGGCAGTGTAATGAAGTGCCATTTCAAAGACTGTAAAGCCCCCACTGGACTCAAATCTGTCCATCGTCCTACTTGCTCTCTTATCGAGACTAGATACAGATGCCCTTCAAGCACAGAAGCGGGCCTTCCGCAAGGTGATGCCTTGGCCATTCTGGGTGCTGTGGATATTGCAGTTCTGGAGGGAGAGTTTGGATGGCACTTCCTGGCAGGGCTAGGCTGGAGCTGCACAGCAGGGCACCCTGATGCAGGTGGACAGCAAGGCTCAGCCAGCAGAGCGTTCACTGCTTGCTGGGCCACCTGGGCCAAGAGGAGCACCTTCTCATCTCTGCTTCATGGACATGGAAATGACTGAGAGGTGGACAGCTAGTAGACTCACCCACCTGCCCTTTTGGAGACCAGAGCCATCATGTGCAGAAGGCAGTAAGTGCGGGGCATGAGGAGTGTGGGCTTTCAGCCACCCACCCAGGCCAAGACAAATCCTGGCCCCCAGGCACCAGCTGCGAGAACTGGGGCAAGGTGCTTAACCTTTCTGAGCCTACGGTCCTTGAAGCCCAAAGAGCAGCAACTCCTGCTCTGGGCAGGAGTTAATGCAGTAGTAGTAGTTAATGCATGCCACATGCTTGATGGTGCCCGGCACTCTGCTAGCAAGAGCTAACCTCGAAAAATATCATGTGCAGGGCCTGGAGAGGTGGCTTGGTGGTTACAGAGCTTGCCTGGCACGCGCAAGTATGTGAGTTCAAACCCCAGCACCCGTTTACACAACTAAGCGTCAGAGCAACAAAAGCCATGATAAATAAAAACTGATTCTCTCACTGTCCTTTTAAAAAAAAAATATCATGTGCAGTTTCTTAAAGCTTCTTCATAATGACCCCATAAACTTACATTAAGAACTGAAAAAGGAAAAAAAAAAAAAGAACAGCAGAAGGCAGAAAATGGATTTGGGAGGTGTCTTGAAGGAAGTGGCCTTCTGTGAAGTAGATACATTAAAGGCAACGCTCTTGGTCCTTATTCTTGCAAGAGTCTCAAGGTCAAATGCCCTACTTATCTCTTCGTGGCTACTCCCCTCATCTTCCAATACCAAACTCAAGCTCTACCTCCCTCCTCCTCCATTTTTTTTTTTTTTTTTTTTTGTTTTGTTCTAGGGATAGAACCGAGGGACATTCTCCAGCCATTTTTATTTCTTTGCAGCACTGGTCATTAAACCCAAGGCCTTACACATGCTGTGTAAGTGCTCTACCACTGAGCTGCACCCCAGCCCTTTTTGAGACAGTGTCTCTAAGTTGCACAGGCTGGCCTTGGCCTTGCAATCCTCCTACCTTAGCCTCCTGAGTAGCTGGCTTCACAGGTGTGCCACTGTGGCCGGTTCTCCCTCCTCCTTTAAGTCCAGCATGGAGGACCGGGTGGGACTAATAACCAGAGCAAAGTAAGAGCACATCCGTGGAGGCAGGGCCTGGCAGTCATGATTGCTCCACCGAGGAGCTAGATGCCAGAGATGCCTGGGTCCAGAAACAAGACTGTGGTAGGAGAAGCTACCCAGGACACAAGCTGCAGAATACGACAGGTGGAAACTTCCTCCTGGCTGAGGGCTGTGCTGCAGGCAGGTGGGTGGGTGGCGGCAGTGCTGGCTACGCAGCTGGCTGGCATTTTCTCTGAGAACTAAAAATAACCAGGGCCAATGGGGCAGGATTGAGACTGCTGGGCATGCTGTGAATGCATTCTACACGTGGGATGGATATGAATCTTTGGGGTCCAAAGCATTACGCAAGGATAGTTTGAAATGGCCACCCAAACACTTCAAGTCCTAATTCTTGGGATATGTAAATGTGACCTATTAGGAAAAAGGATTTATGTCAAATTAATTAAGTTAAAACTCTTGAGATGAAGTGACTATCCTAAGGAACTCAGGCAGGCCCCATACACGGTATCAGGTACCCTTACAAGACAGAGGCAAAGGGAGTTTTGAGAGTAGAGGGCAGGTGGCAAGGTGACCATCGAGGCAGAGAGAGGCAAGGAACAGATGCTTCCTGTAGACCCTCTGTAGGAAGCACAGCTGCAGGATTTAAGACTTGTAGGCTAAGGAACTAATAGATTTGTTGTTTAAAGACACCAAGTTTGTGGCATGTGCCCCAACAGTCTCAGAACACTAATCAAGGTTTCTGGCTCATATGATAGTCCACCAACTAGCCATCCAGCGAGACGCCAGGCAGAGAGTAACAACAGTAGCTAACATTTACTGAGTACTTTCTATGTCTTCGGTCTTCTGCTTCACGTGTTTCTCATTTAAATTTCATGAGAATACTCTATTTAATACAGGTATAATGGCTAGCCCAGTTAACTGATGGAAAAACTGAGGCACTCATCAATTCAGACACTTGCTAAAGCCACAGGACCACTATGTGGTGGAGATAGGGTCACAATATAGGTGGTATAACACTAGGGTCCACATGAGGGAGTCTACTGACCACCCTTACAAGTTCACTCCTGGGAAAGACAGGCAAGGCAGAACCATTGAGACACCCCTGTGCCCAAGATGGGTGTATATGGGGTGGCTGGACATGGCCCCTTTCAGCACATCCCAGGAGAGCAGAGCATAAGGGATGGCTAAGCACCAACACTAAGGAGCATAGGTAAGAACATTCTATGCTGAGACATATCCTGTTCTGGGGTGGAGGGGTGAGACCCAGGGAGAGCCAACAGGTTGGTCCTCTGACATATCTTCAGGTCCGAAACTACCCTAGTCTCTGATAGTCCAAGGCCCTCATCTGCATGGGCTGAGGAGTGATGGGAGGTCCAGGGGAACAAAAAGCCCTGGAAATGTGGGCCACTGAGGGAAGAAGCAGGTCTCATGGAGAGAAGGTACCTAGGGGGCTGCTCTCCTGCACGTCCACTGACAACCAGCCTGACTCCTGTCCTTGGTTCCCAGAACAAAACAGCAGGAGACAGGTGTTGGGATCACCAAGCAGTGGTCACAGCACGAAGCACAAATCCCAGCACTGGAGTAGTTCAACCTGCCGAGGTTCAGCGGCGTCTGTGTGTGCACACCCCACCACACACTGTGTCTGCAGACATGTGTGAGTATTCCTCATGTGTGCACACACACTACACACAAATAACAGCCTCAGCCATTCCGGAATGGCTGTCCGAGGTTGAGAATCATCACCAGGGCTGTGTCATGTGGAGAAGCATCACTTTGGACCTTGGGAGCTGGCTGCAGGCAAGGGGCTCACAGCAGATAGCTGAGGGCCCCATCTGTAGAAAGCTCTGAAGCTCCCAGTTTATTTCTGGGTAGCTGGTAGCTTCCATCAAGCCACAGAAACTCTGCTTCTTAATAGAAAAGGCTTCCACTCCTCCAATGCTGGAGATGAAGGAGAAAGGCTAGGGACCTAGTCCTGCTGCCACGCGAAGCAGAAGAGGAATCCTAAAAGGGTGATGACTGGCTGCCAGGAGGAGTGGGGCACACCTGTAACCTCAGCCACCAGAAGCCAAGGATTGCTAGCTCAGTGGTATAGTGCCCCGGGGTTCGACTCTTAGTTCCACCAGGAAAAACAAAGTTCAGATTTCAAGCTAGGAAACACAACTGGTCAATTTATTTGAGATATGTCTGTGTTCTTCTAAGGTGAATGAAGGCCCTATTAGCTACACAGGAAAAAAACCAAGTGCAATAAAATTCAGAAAGAAGCTTAATCTGCAACATGGAAATCCACACAGGAAACCTGCGACTTCATGACATGTCATTTGGGGAAGTTCTTTTGACAAGTTTGGGTGCTTTCGAAGGCCCTGGCATGTCCACCTTTGAAGGCGTCCAGGACATCCTTAGTGTCCACGCACACTCCTGCCTGCCAGCCTCGACTCTTTCTGCCTTGCTTCTCTGGGGAACTGATTCGTTAACATTAGCTGCAGCGCCTCCTCCTCTGTGCAGCCTTCTCTCACGTTCTCATACAGCACTTCCACAGTGGTTGGTGGACACCTGTACCCTGACAGTACTTTTTACTTCTCTTGGTCCCTTGCTGCCTTGAGCCCCAGGAGAACATGGACTGAGAAGACCTAAGCAACAGACATAGCTGGTGCCCTAAATAAGCCTGCTGGGTCAAAGGTGAATGGCTAAACACAGACTTATTCCAGCATACATGCACCCCGTCACACACACCTCTGGTGGCATTCGGGCCAGACGGTGGACAGGTGAGCCATCCTACATAAGTGGATGTATGGCCTTTTCCCAAAATTCAAAAACCTTAGAACACCTGAGGTAGGTTTTTCAGGAAGGCTTTAAAAGCATCAAGCTGAATTATCTACTAGCAAGAAAAACACAATTAAAATGCAAAAAAAAAAAAAGCCTCAATGAACCTCACTGGGAGGAAGGGGTGGGACAGCAGAGAGGCACGCTTTTTTAGCAGCACTTGTCTGTCTGTGGTGGGCCAGGCCCCTGCTGGGTGACAGGGCAGCCTTACAGGCAGGTATCAAAGATGCAAATGATGCTGCTGCTTCCTGGTCCAACCCTAATTCCCACCCCCAGTGGGGATCAAACCCAGGCCCTTGTACGTGCAGGGCAAGGGCTCTACCATTGAGCTACATCTCCAGCTTGGAAGTTACGTTTCCTGTGGACAGGTTCTTCATAGTCAATGTCACCAAACTGATTATACTTGCTGACTCTGAGCAGGGCTGTTCATTCTTGAGAGGTTAATGGCCATCCATTGTGTACCAGGCATGATTCCAGGCTACACAGACACAGATGAGAACGAGACAGACAAGGCGACTGCTCCCCTGGAGCAGACATTTTGGTAGGGGAGACAGACATGTAAATAAAGTATTTCTCAACTATGATCAGGAGGATCATATGATGAGGAGGAATCCGCTCTTCTAGAGACAAGAACCAAGGAGACAAACATGCAAGGAAAGAACCGGGGGACCAAAGGTAGCTGGCCTTTCAGGAAGCAGGACAGAGTGCCAGGGAGTGCTAGGGCCTTAAGGAGGGAGAGCACAGTGCAGCCAGAAAGTGAAGAAGGGAGGCCAGTGGCAGAGCAGAGATGAGGGCCCTGTAGGGCCCGGTAGGCCCTTTGTGCAAGGAGTCTGAGTTCACCTGAAGCTCAACAGGAAGGAGAAGAGTCACCATGATCTGATTTGCATTTCCTAAGAAAACCATGCTGGCTGTTTTGAGACAATGGATTACTTTGCTTTTCTGACCCTCATTTCCTCTTCTGTAAGTGAGATTAACAATACCTGTATCATAAAGTCACTTTTATCACTGAATGAGATTTCAGATATGCTTGGCACCTTATTACTACACAGTTGGTCCTCCGACATCTGTGTGACCCTCCATGGGTTTAACCAACATGCATCAAAAACATTTGGGAAAAACCTGAGTCTGTACTGAACAGTCTACACTTTGTTTTTAACATAACATTTATATTGTCTTTGGTATTGTAAGTGGTCTAGAAGTGATTAGTGTACATGCTTAGGTTATCTGCAAACACTGTGCCTTTTCACACAGGCAACTAGAGCAGCTGCAGATTTCGGTACCCTTGTGGGGTGATCCTGGAACCCAAATCCCCATGATACCAAGGGACAACTATGCTTGCTAGCAGGTTTCCGGGGCCCTGAACATCTTCAAAGTGTTTCTTGGCTGTGGGAGGCAGGAACAGTCATGCTCATGCATATCCACGCCCTCATTCAGTGCGCACTTCAGGCCACTTTCTAAATGCGGGGTCCACTGGCCAGTGGAGTCCCAGGCACCGCCTAGCTCTGGGCGGCTTTGGCCCTGACTTTAGGAGAACTTACCCCAAGGAACTGCGCCTTTGTTTGGGGGCCCATGAGGTAGTGGGCTGGGAGGGTCGGACAGGGTTCTCTTGTGTCCGGGTGGTGGGGGAGGAGGCCTCTTCTTGGAAAGGGTGGAGCTGCCACTAGAGGTCTGGGTGCTTAGAGGGAGTGTTGAAGGTGGACCTAGAAAGGAAATTGAATGGGGGCAGGAAAGTTAATCCCAGGCTCACAGACACACAACACCAGCACGCAATACTCCCACACAGCAAAATGTGGTTTGACAGAGACACACAGCAGGCTGGATACGATCAACATCCATCAACACAACAATTTAAAATCCAACTTTAAAACAGAACTTCAAAAAACTGCTGGTTAAAAAAAATCACAACGAAGGAGAGAGTGTGCTTTTAAGGGACAAAATGCTCGTTCAACACAGAATACTAAGGAGTTCAGATCATTATTCATGTACAATGGGAAAACAACACACACATTTTAAACCAGTAACTCACTGGAATCATCACAAAATTTACTAAGGAAGAAGGCACATAGCACTACCAGCAGAATCAACAGTGGAAGAGTAGTTTACCAGCTAAACCACTGGAGGCCAACAGGCTGAAACATAAAAGTATTCATATAACAGGATTTTTGTTTCTCTCCACTGTAATTTTTATTTCTGTCAGCATGTTGAAGTGTTTCTTTGAAAAAAAAAACTTTTCTAAATAATGAATGATCTAAAATTACCTAGCAAGAAGAAAACCAAAAACTCTTGTTTTTTGCTGCAGTTCTGAATTGTTCTAGAAATCATCAACCATCTGATTATATAGGAAGCCTAAACAACAGTTAATGGAGTTCATTTTTAAAAGCAGTTATGGAAGTAGCACGCATGTGGCTAGTTTTGTTATCCAGAGTAATGCTGTAGTGGCTACTACATGTTAGGTATTACACGCTGGGCACTTGGACTTTTTTTTTTTAATGGAATATTACCACTTGTATGGTTTAACCACGTCCATGGACAACTGCTTCTGCAAACATTTAGGAAAAGAAAGAAAAGGAATAGAACAAAAGCTAAGAACACTGCCATAATGTTTAACACAGGGTAGCAGATACCTGTGGTCCAGGAAAGCTCCAAAAGAGCTGTCTACATTCTATGCACAAAAAAAAAAAAAAAAAGGTTGGGGGCTGGCGTCGTGGCTCGGTGGTTGCCCAGCATATGCAAGTACACGAGTTCAAACCCCCAGCACCCATGTACATAACTAAGGATCAGAGCAATGAAAGCCATGTGAAAAACTCAATAAAAACTTATTCTCTGTGTCTCTCTTTAAAAAAAAAAAAAGCTTGATTGCTTGATTACTCCTGGCCTCCTTCCTGGGTAAATAAATTTAGATAATTTCCTACCATCAATTACCCGTCAGTAATACTGACCTAAGTCACTGATTCATGAAAATATAACTTAGTTTTGGCAGTAAATACTGTGACATCAATAAAATAATCTGAATTAGGATTAAATAACCATACTATATAGGTCTCAATGCCCTACATCAATGCCCTATTATGCATAAAGTTACTGCTGTTTCAGAAACTTTCTTTTTGGTATTGGGGATTGACCTGGGGCTTTACCACTGAGCTACATCCCATAGTCCTTTTCATCTTTGTTTTTATAGGGTCTCGCCTTGAACTTGGAATCCTCCTGCCTCATCCTCCACAGTGGCTGGGATCACAGGTGTGTACCACTACTCTCAGCCAGGTTGTTTTGTTTTTGGCACCCTGAAGTAATTATTATTATGTCTGTGCAACTGCACAACGTTCTGTCGTTTTCGAAACGCTTGTGTTTCTCCTTTTGGTTTTCATAACAACCCTGTGAGTTAAGCGAGTGCTGTTCCTATTCTGCAGCTGAGGAAATGGGGGCTTGGCAGCATCAAGGTTACACAGACACAACGGATGGAGTTGGGCCAACGCAGGGGTCTGGAACTGGTGAGGCGCTCACCCCATCATGCTGCCAATTCCCAAAAGCCAGGGCAGCATTCTGCACATGGAACACGAGGAAAACAACAACAACAAATGTTCAGTATCAGGAAGTGTAGCTTTCCTCTTGGAGAAAAATGCATAATGGATAATAGACAATGGTGAGATTCTAGAGCAGTTTCATCTTTAGCGCCACCTAGAATCTGTCAAAAGCAAAGCACGTGGAAGGTCACCCATCAGATTCCAAATCCTGTCTAGAAACAAGAACTGCCAGAACAAAATACTAAAGGAGCTGTGCATGTGACTTCAAGAGCCCCTGAGTTGTCCAGGTACCACAAACCAGGCAGAGCAGCACCTCAGAGAGCCTAGAAACTGGCCAGACACAGTACGTTACAGGCAGAAGCCTGCTCTATTGGACTCAAGTGCTCAGTGTCAACAGCCTGTTTAGGCACCCCTCAACAGCACCGCAACCTCTCTTGGCTAGAATGCTCAGACGTAACTGTGTTCTCATCTCATCTTCCAATGGTCAGCTCAGATGTGACCCTATCCAGAACCCTTCTCTATCCACTTCATGTCCTGGGGTGCTTCCATCTCTGAACTTCCACAAGCCTTACGGACACTACATTCTCTCTACCTAACAGTAGTGCTCCGTTTCCCTTCCAGACCTTCCATGGGGAAGGTCTCTTCTGTCTTCACATCTCCCAGTGCTCATGCCTGGCACATGCTGGGCGCTCAACTCACGCCTCTGGAAGTAACCCCTGTGCAAGGCTCAGGATGCTTTTCCAATGTCCTGTGCATTCAGATTCAGTAAAGCAGAGAACCCGGAGTCTTCCAAATGAAGTGTATCTTTGAAATTTCTAAGGAAAGCCAATACCAGAAGATGGCTTGAAAAATCATCTTGACAGGTCTTTAAAACCTTGCCTGTAGATGTATAATTTACATATTTTAGTAGCCATATAAGGAGAGGTGCTGACAGAAGTTACATCTACACAACTCTGGGGAATATGAATGAAAATCCTACCATCTTTTCTAGTGGTTTTATTTAATTGACAAAAACATTGCATATGCTTTTGTGAACTTTTAAAATACGTATACATTGTGGAATGGCTAAACTGTATGGACACGTGTGACCTCATGTGCTTATCATTCACTCTCTCAGCAATTCTCAAGAACACAGTGTGTTGTTAGTAAGCCATCACCGCGTCATACAACAGACTTCTTGAACTTATCCCTCTGATCTAATGGTTTCTCAGTATGGAGTTTAAAAGAGTGGAACATTCATGTTAATTACTTTAAAAAGCAGATAAAGACACCATACTGTCTTCTTATGGAGAGAAGGACTCTGAGGGACTGGTTATCATGGTCATGGTTAGATGGGGAAACAGAGGCAAGGCAAGGTGCGGTGCTGGGATTCTGTAGTACATCAGCAGCGGGCCAGCCCTGCCTCCAACAGAGCAGGGTGGTGCCATACATGACAGCACACTGCAGCGGGCTGACTTCTATACGGAAAACAGCATCAGCTGCCCATTTTTTAAGTCTTACGACACTGATAATCAAGAGGAAAAGTACCAGATTCAAGGAGCCTGGGGTTGGTTCTTTTAACAATTACTCACACATTCCTGAATGCAAGCATAAGGATTTCCTCTGCTTTCTTTTCTACACCCTGGTGGGTCAGGCGACTCAGCCAGAAGGCCTGAGTCAGAGGCTACTGCTGAGGGTCAAAGTCAGGATGTCTTCAGCCAGGGCTAGGTCACTTGTGTGCAATCCTTCAGAAAGGATGGGGAGACTGAAACAGGCCAAAGCAGAAGCAAAACCAAAATAACCCCTACACAAACGCAATGAGCCAACGAAGCTTGTGATGGGATGAGAAACCCCAGGAAACTATAAAGTCACCAAGACGTGCGCGCTGCCCCTGATGGAGTATCCCCAATGCCTTTCCTGATGACCTGCCACTCCCTTCCCACCTGTCTGTCTCTGCAGATGCTGCTAGGAACTCTGCGGAAAGTTGCAGAAGAGGCGTACAGAATCCTTGCTCAGCTGTTTGGCATAACTGATGTGAATGTTTCACACACAGAATTACAGCAAGGCCACTCTCATGCCCCAGGACTTTGGGCTCAGCTTCATGCTTGGCCCTTTTTACTCTGGTCACCTGTTTTGGGATGTCCTTTTTTCTGGTTCTTCCTGTTCATGCTTTTGACAAGGAGGGACGTGGGCGACCATCTACTCTGCATTCTGCATGTGAAGGCAGCTCATGGTGGCTCTGCCTTCTAACCTGGAGAGTGAATGAAGACTCCCCTGCCCTCTTCAGAACTGTGAGCAGCACCCCCTACTGGCCGGGAGGCACATTCATGGTTTTCTCTCCTCCGAGCTCTGAGAGGGGAAATGCCTTCTTGCCTTCTGCACTCCTCTACGTGCTCCTGAATCTTTGCTGACTGAATACACGAGGTGGGATAGAGCAAGCTCCTATGTGCTGAATGCGCACAGGGAGCCTCTCAGTAGTGACCTGCAGGCCCGACACCCAGTCCTTATGTTTCAGATGAAGACAAACACAGTGCTAGAGGAGACAGGCACAGAGGAAGGTGGCTTTTTGGAAGAAAAGGGTAAAGGCTTTTCAGGAGTCCACAGCAGCCCAGGCAGTGTGCTCAGGCTTGATGCAGACTGAGCTGCCTCAGAGTTTGCTACTCTCTTGTAGTAAAAGTACTACGTCCAGTCTCTTCTACACTGACAGCCAGGGCAGCATGTGGTCTGACACTGTCCAAGGCATTGAGCCTTCATCAATAGCGTCTACTGCAGCTCTCGGTATGCCAGGCACCATGCCAGACAGTCTTCTGGCTTATCAGACGGAGGCCAGAGCCTGCTTGAGGCAGGAAGCCCACA
This sequence comes from Aplodontia rufa, assembly GCA_004027875.1. Classification (NCBI taxonomy): domain Eukaryota; kingdom Metazoa; phylum Chordata; class Mammalia; order Rodentia; family Aplodontiidae; genus Aplodontia; species Aplodontia rufa. The sequence goes on from PVKS010002242.1 coordinate 95,696, forward strand.
TTACAGTCAATGTGTATAAAATGCAGGGCTAAGACTGACGGGTTTTCATGCGCTACACAAAGAGGCAACACATGCCTGATTCCAGGAGCAGCTCATCAATGGACGGGAGTGAACTGTGATTAGCACATCAGCTGTCACCACCTCTGAAAGCTTGAAAGGTCAGTTCTTTACATAAGTTATGTTTTTCAAGATCAGATTTACCATTCTTTTACTTAGCAAATCCTTTCTTTGAGCTAAGATGCCCACACAGTGCTGGGTCTCACTATCTGGAGAACGTGTTAATTTAGCATGCTTGAGTGACTTCACTCCACAAAGGACTCCCTCCTAACAGCTAAGGCGTTGCAGGGAGGGGTACCAGTGGAACCCCCTCCAGCGCTAGATGTCATGCACGGGGCTACATGTTTCAAATACTTCTCATTTCATCTCCACAACGATACAGCGTGGGGGCAGGGACTCCACATCAGGTACGAGCTTCTGCCATCGCTGTACAAAAGGCACAAACTTGAACAATGGCATCAAATTACAGTTCTAAAGCTTAAAATTATTTAAAAACATAGTTAAATCTACCAAACAAATCAGCCAAACATAAGCAAGCAATATTGTCTTCACGTGCCTGGCGTCTGGATGGTACCACAGCACCATGTGTCCCCTGTTCTTCCACACCAGGAACATCTACCGCCACACCTACAATCCAAATGTGAGTTTCTCAGAGCACAGCAGGGCACTGCTCCACACACTGTCTCACTGGATTCTGATGACAATCCCCCGGAGGCAGGCAAGAGCAGATGGACCATGTTCCTCAGCACAGGAAAGGAGGAACTACAAGATCTAGTCTAAGCCCATTTAAATTTTCTGTCCTATTCCAATCTCATGTGACCTGAAGAGGTTTTGAAACCTTAATCTTTGCAGAGCTCGGTTTCCTTATCTGTACAGCGGGGTGCAGCCTGTAAATCTTTCGGCATCCTCTTAGCTCTGAAAAAAATCTAAATTCAACGCAATCATTTTATTTTAAAGTTTTTTTTTAAACATGAAGCACAGGGCAGGAGAGCTGCTGATCAGGAGTGTGAGACTCCTGTGCATTCATTTACTCTCTCTGGTCCTTACCTCTGAAAGAGGGGTTAGCAGCAAAGCTCACTGAAGGAGGCTTAAGGAAGGTGACCTTGGGGTACTACTGAACTGCTAAGCTCTTCCAAGGCTGACGTAAGCACTGCTCAAGCACAAGGGGACTTTGCTTGGCGGTGATTTAGGTCAAACTTCCCTGAATTTTGATGAGGCAGCTGGAGTTTCTTGAAAATATTCCTGAGCTGGATTATGGAGCATTCTTTCTACGCCCCCTCCCCCCGCACTCCTCCTGTATGTGGGGACTTTGTCACCAGTGTGTTTCTGCCTCAGCTGTGGAGTTGACTTGTGCTGCAGAGAGCACGGCCTCCTTGCCACAGAGAACAAGCAACCTAAATGAGGGTTCAAGACAGCCTCACTCCAGTTTAGCAGAATGGAGTAAAAAAAGTATAGGGGACACAGACCAGGATGATGTACACAGAGCAGCAGCACTCCATTCTAGATGCCACCAGCTGCCCTAGTGTGAGGGCACAGGGGCAGAGGCACCCACAGAACAGCCGTGCTTCACGTCCCTTGTAGGACACGAGCAGGCTGCACTCCTCAAGACTTACCAGCACACAGGCCGAACCTCCAGATCTGAAGTCCTGCTCCGCACAGCCAGGAGGAAGGCTCTCTGTCCAGCAGGGAGGGGTTTCTGTGCTCAATGATGGGCCTTTTTTTGAAGGGGGAGGGATGGGCAGGCTGTCCTTAGCTGACCACAGTTGCTATGGTCAATCCCTGAGCTCTTGTTTCAGCAGCTGAATCACTAAATAAATTTGGTCTTTGTCTTCTGGGTCTTTGGTAAAGGACTTGTTAGAATTTATTCAAGGCAGGCAAGAGATGCTTGGCATTGAGCCAAAGAGTATTTTATGGGTTTCTGTGTCTCCTTGAGACAAAATTATAGAAGCGGGTGGGAGAAGGTGGGGGATCTGTTGCCCCCCAGGACTCTAGCAGCCTGCTCTGGAGCCTGAGTTCCAGCTTCTCAGTGACCTGGAGGTTGCCTGTTGGATAAGCCACCACACTGTCAGGAATGACAACTGGAGGATTTGCAATTTGCCAGTTGCTTCCTGCAGTGGTTCATTTGTTGTGGAGGTTTCTCACGGTCCTCCCTAGGGTGCAAAGAGGGAATGTGCTTGTGTCTGATGGGGAGTGCCGTTATTCAGGGGAGGCTGCAGCACAACTCACCCTACAGACCTCCCGCCTGACGTACAAGCAAGTTTACAGCATCTTCTGGTGCAACGCACAGAAGGGCAGGAAACAGCGGCAGCCTATGTCTTTGGCTGCCTTGGCCATGGTCATCTTTGGTGAGAACCATTCATGCTGAAGCCTTATTTTAACTTTTCTCCATTATTTTATGATCTATGAGGCCATTTGGGGTCTCTCTAGGAACACAGCTCTCATTTATAACACAGTTTCAATGAAGAATAAATTCAGAAAAAACAGTTTTGAATAAAGCTCACATTTCCCAGAAAACAGCCTCTGTGTGCTTGAAATAGGCAGGGCATTGTGCACTGAGGGGCCCTCAAAACCTGTGCTAGCACAGGCTGAGCACACAGGGAGAATCCTGCACTTGGAGTTTTTGGCAGAGGCCAAATTGGAAACTGCAGTTCTGGGTACCTCAACTATTCCCTGGGCTGGGGTGACCTTTGATGTTGGAATTTCTGTGCAACGGCATGTCTCCACACAGGTGGGAGCACTCTGACTTCCTCAGCTGGGTGCATCCCATGGACAGAGGATACGGGACTAGAACTCTGCTGATGCAGAGCAGGATGCTGGACCATCAGCCCAAGATGCCAGCCCTGTGAGGTACTCGACAACACAGAGCACAAAACACGGTTCCGAGCAAGATTCTTCCCCAGGTGGAATCTCAGGGAAAAACTTCTTCTTGTACGGCAATGTGAGTTTTGGTCACACAGTTTTGGACCAGGGCTAGAATCCAAGTAGCTGAGAACCTCAAGTTGGTTGCTCAGCATTTCTGAACCCCAGCACCCCATCTGCACAACGCCAGGGTCTACAGTGCCTGCCTTGAGCCCACAGGCTGAGGCATGCTTGGCTGAGCTCTTCTAAGACAAATGCATCCTGTTAACTAGCACCACTACACCAGCAACTTCCACCCAGGAGCATCTTAGTGCAGAGAAAAAGCAGCCTTTCAGACAAGTGGACTTCACTCCCTATTACGAAGAGCACAGGTTTTGGAGCCATGCACATCTCAGAATGAATCTCAATTTTTACCACGTAAGCAGCTGTGTGACCTTGGGCAAGTCACGCTACCTGTTTGAGCCATATTCTCCTCTTCTGTAAAAGGAGTGCAAGAGCACATACTTCTCAGACTCTTGTGAGGATAACATAAGACAATGCAAGCAGAGTGCCCACCACTCTGCCTGCTGCTGAGGGGGCCTGGCAAATGGCACGGTCCTTATTTCAAGCTGTGCCTTGACACATTCCATCCTCTGCCATTCACATGCATCTTGAATTCTTACCTCAAAGCTGGGCAGACTCCCAGCTCTGAGGATGGAGTCACAAAGCCCTGCTCAAGCCCGTACCTTTCCCGGCATTCCTAGGAGGCAGAGGTGGAGCTTCTGCAGTTGGTGACGTAGGTGAGTCTGTGCTCGTGGAGGCAAAGATCTGGTTGGTGAAGGCTCCATAGGAGAGCCGCTGCTTGTCCCGTGGAGTGCTGAACCCTGGCAGCGCCAGTTTGTCCTGTGGGGAGATGCTGGAGGAGTGGCAGAAGCTCTGAGGTCTGGGCGAGCGCTCTTTCTTGATCGGGCTCGGCTGGCAGATGAAACAACAGCACATGAGAGGATAACCAAGGACTGTCCATGAGGCTTGGGGGGACCTCTTCAGGTGGGTCAGAGGTCAGCTGGTTCCTGCACTCCCCACAGCAAGCACACTACTGAGTGTGGCCAGGTATCAGCAGTGTGCTGAGAACACAGGTGAAGGTCACAGATTTAACCTTTAACAAACACCCTCTCTGTGCTGGACACTTTCACTAACCCTGGAACAGCGTTTCCATCTCTCTCTCTCTCTTTTTTCTTTTCAAATTTATTAGAAGTATATAGCGATACAGGATACAGTTGAGGGGGAAACATTATCAAAACAGTAGCAATCAATGTATATAACCTTTGTTATTCAGGGGTAATGCCAAAGCATAGATAAACCACCATGGGTTTCAACTGCTGCAGTTTCCCCCAGAAGAACTCATGTGTTAAATGGGTAGCTCGTGGAGGAATGACATCGGCTTCTGGGATGGTTCCCCCATCCTCCCAATCACCAGACTCCTATGAGTTCTTCATATACCCTCCCCCTCCCCATCCCCTTCCCTACACCTCCAAGTATCCTAGGGAGCTTTCCCCCTGTTGCACTGAAAGTCATTCAATTTGAGGTTTTGTTAGGTCAGCCGTCTGTCCTACTGCTTCAACATAAATTCTAGTATCAACAGATGAGAGAAACAATTTGGCCCTTGAGTCTCTGAACTTGGGAGACTTCACTAAGCATAAGCGTTTCCATCTCTCTCCGTCAAGTTCTTCCCCTGCTCAACCGCTCAATGATGAAATTCTCAATCTTGGTTTATTTTTTTTTTGGTACCAGGACTGAACCCAGGGGCACTTTACACTATGCTACGTCCCCAGCACTCTTGATTTGTAGACAAGGTCTCGCTAAGTTACCTAGGATTACAGGTGTAAACCACGACACCTGGCCGAAGTTCTCGATCTCCATGTCTCTTTTTTACCCCTTCTTGGAAAGTAAGTTCATTCACAGCATGAAGGCACCTGCCCCCTGGAAACTCCCATTATCTGGACTGTCAGGCCTGCATGGGGACCTCAGAAACAGCCCTCAAGCCCATTCCACTGCAGCCACAACCTCCTCAATGGCCCTGACTCTCCTTTCTTATCTCTTGTCCACTATCCACACCACCAGATAGGGCAGGAAACCGTGCTCTTCAGATAATAAACCACTCTTGTTTTCTCACCGCTTGGACAAGAGACCAAAGGGTGCTCCCTGTCTCATGGCACTCTCACCCCTAGGTACCTGGGCACTCCTGGGACCCTTGCCTAGGCCCAGACTAATCTCCTTCCTGGAATGAAGCACCCCTCCCCACTTCTTTGCCTGGCAAGTGCCATCTATCCTCAGAAAGCTGTGTCCAGGGCTACTTTCTTGATGATGATCTGCACTGCTAACCATGGCTAAGAAGCAGCTCAGTCTTCTATGCCTCAGAATTTTCCCAAACTCTCATAAAATTAGTTATCACACTGTATAATAACTTCTCTCTTCCTGAACTACTGAATGGCTTCAGGATCTGTCTGCCATTCCTTACATTCTGCTTGGCACCAAGGAAATGTCCAGCAATGGTCTCATGAACATAACAGGAATGAACTTTCAGAGCTGGGTAACTACCCGTGAGAGCCACAGGGAATGGGTTTAATCCTGAGACCATCTTCACGACCTGTGAGACTTCAGACAAATTGCTAAGCTCTCTTTGTGCAAACTTTTCTCTTCTTTAAAATGGGGACAATAATAATATCCTTTATGGGCTGTTATCTGGTAAATATGGTCTAACATAACACAGCATAGTTCATGTTCAGTACTCCACAAATGCAAGTGTCAGAACACACTGAGTAGCGGTTCTGAAGGTCGATCTGGCGTGTCAGTTTGGCTAGGCTACGGTGTCCAGCATTTGCTCAACCTCCAGTCTAGATGCTGTTGTACAGGCATGTTTTAGATGTGATTACTGTTTAATCAGGAGTTTTGGATTACAGTGCATACGGTAAGTGGGTCTTATCCAGGGAGTTGATGGATTTAAGTCAAGACTGAGGTCCCTGATGAGCAAGGAGTTATGCCTCTCCCATGCTGCCACATGGAATGGGATCTCTACCCTGCTGCCCTGCAGGCACCCACCATCACGAGAGCCTATTCCTTTCAGTCCGTCTTTCTCTTCCTCTCTCTCATTGGCTCTGTTTCCCTGGAGAAACCTGACTTGCATGGTGCTCAACATGGATTCAACACGATCCTGGCAGATCAGGTCATAAGACAAACATGGGCCCAGTTCGTCAGCGTGGAAACCCAGGGGAGGGGGCCTTGGGGACGCCCTCCACACTCACCTTGTCGTCCAGATCATCATCACTCTCATCCATCTCTTCCTGTCGCAGATTCCACTCGTATTCTACATGGACGTGGGGGTTGAACTTTCCGGATTTAGCCTGGGAAAGCTGAAGTAACAGCAAGTATGCACCGTTTCAACTGAAATGCCCAACACCCCAATGTCACACAAACACTGAGCAAAATCCCTTTCCTGGCTCCGGGCAAACGAATTGCCAGTGGCTGCACTGTATGCACAACTCTGAGAGGACCAGCTGGACTGCAGCACGATGTGCTCTGGGGCTGCAGGAACTGCAGACAGAGCCTTTCTCATTTGGACCATTTGGCTCTTCTCCAAAATTAAAAGCATCCTTAACACTGTTAAACTAAGCCTCAGAACTGCATATTCCAGGCTGGAAAACAAAATCAAGAGTCTGTCATGTTTAAGAGACAGGCCTTTATAAGCTTTTTTTGGTACTGGGGAACTGAACCTAGCCAAGTGCTCTACCACCGAGCTACACTGAGTTCTTTTACATTTTCAGACAGGGTTTAAGTTGCCCAGATTGGCTTTGAACTTACAATCCTCCTGCCTCAATCTTTTTTTTTGAACCAGGGATTGAACTCAGGGGCATTTTAACACTGAGCCACACACCCAGCCCTCCCTGTCTTTTTTTTTGAGACACACTGCTGAGGGCCTAACTTGCTGAGGCTGTCTTCCAACTTGCCATCTTCCTGCCTCAGCTCCTGAGTTGCTGGGACTACACTGAGCACTACCTCGCAGGCTCCTCTTTTCCTACTCATGAAATGAGGGGGGCAGACTGTCTTAAAGGATCCTTTTAAGAATAAAAAAGCACAACCTGGCATTTAACAGAAATTTGAGGGAGCGTAATTTCTTTTTTCCTATCTCTTCCTTTCTCATGCTACAGTTGGAATGTAGTTTGCCTGCTCTGGAACTCATGCTAAAAAGTAATCCCCATTGTGAGGCATTAGGAGGGAGAGACTTAATCCAATTAGAGGAAGGGCCTTTGGGAGGTGACTGGGATTGGATATACTCATCAAGGTGGAGCCCCCATGACTGAATAGTCCTGCCTTTAGAAGAGGGAGATCATCCATATGACATGTACCAGCAGGAAGGCCACTGTAAGGGATGGCCCCTGGACCTGAATCAGAACCAACAGCCAAAGAAATCTGTGTTATCAGCAACAAACAACAGACCGAGACACCATGGTTAGGACATCATGCTAACGTGAAGGTCCACATTACTAAGCAAGAGCTAGCAGGGTCAAAAAGGTGAGTGTGCAGAGACGGATGGGGCACAGCTGGAGAGCTGGGCTTGGCATACTGCAAACCATTACTCTGAGCTTTACCTGCCTGGTTTTGGAAGTGGCTTCTCCAACAATTCTTTACTGTGAGCAAGAGAGCAAGACCAACGGACACAACCTCAATCTACAGTTCCATCCGCTAACACCTCTCACTCCCAGGTCATAACTGCACCCAGAAGACATGCGGATGACAAATTTGTCATTTACCACTTTTTGAAATGCAGTTTAGTATTTGTCTGAATTTCTTTAGCAAACATTTTGAGAAATGAATCTGCTTCCTGTATATCCAATTCCAGTTTCTCAAAATGACACTTTCAAGGCTGCTGATGTCTAAGAAATCTCCCATTCCATTTTTTGCTCACCAGATCTTCACACTGGGTAGCTTTGAGTCTCTTTGCTATGTCCAAGGCAGTTTCTCCAGCTTGGTTAGCTGAAATAGGGGGGAAAAATAAATGTACATGATTGTCCAGAACACATCTCAGAAGGCAAGGAGCAATAACTGGAGTAGGATGTACCAAGCGAGTCTCAGTCCTCTGAGAAGTTCTGAGAACGGTTATGGAGAGACACTGGGCCAGGCTTACCTACGTCCACAGTGGGCTTGCTCCTGAGCAGCAGCTTCAAGCACTCGGGCTTGCTGTACATGCTGCAGTAGTGCAGAGCCGTGTTTCCCAGGGATGTCTGCTTATCCAGGTTCCCACTGAAAAATCACAGTATTGTCAGAAGAGCTGACTTTCTGCACAACTTAAAACTGTGTGAGACAACAGTTCCCCCTTTGCTGTGGGGGAATTTGTCCCCTCATTTCAGGAATTCTGCAGATTCCTGAAACCACAAATAGTGCTAAACTCTATACAGACTACACACACATGCCTACGGATAAAGCTTAATTTATAAACTAGGCACAGTAAGAGACTAACAACAACGAAGTAGGGTACTTTTAACAATGTACTATAATAAAATGTACTTAAAACTTATGAGTTATTTGAGAATTTTCCATTTAGCATTTTCAGACCATGGCTGACCATGAGTAACTGACAGCTCAGAAAGTGAGACTGCAGACAAAGGGGGAACTACTGTAACCATTTATTTATTTATTTTTGTTTGTTTGTTTTTTTGAGACAGGGCCAAACTATATTCTATGTTGTCCAGGCTAGCCTTGAACTTGTGATTTTCCTACCTCTGACTCTTGAGCAGCTGGCACAATAAGCATGTGCCAACAGGCCCAGCCTTAAACTCACTTATTTCTGTACTGGTAACTGACTCAAATTTGAGAACTTGCTATTAATAAGGAAAACCATGTTTCTGCGGTTGCACCTTAACTTCTACAGAATGCACTGACAGTAATGATCAGCATTTACTGAGTACCTCCTATGGGACAGACACAGAAGTCTCTAAGCTTTTACATGCAGCTCATTTAATCTTCACACCCACCTGACAAGGGCTATGGATAGCCTCTGCTGTGCAGATGAAAACCAAGGGGAGAGAGGCTGCAAGCTTGCTTTCACAACTATCCAGATGGCCAGGCAGAGGGGACATGAACACAGGTGCCTTCTCTGGAGCCCAGGTTTTCCACCACTGCACTGCCACCTCTAAGGAGGAGGCCTGAGCCTTTACACAACTTGGCACCTGCCCAGGCCCCATCTTTCCCATTTAATGCCTCTCTCTGGGTGAGCTCCAGCTCCTCCTCAGTTTGCTGCTTACAGACCAGCCCAAATCTAGCAAATACAAATCTCCTGTGTTCAGTGTTGTCCTCCTATCAGTATGCCCCTAATTCACGTTAGCTATGATCCAGCCACACACACTGCTGCCTTCGACTGAGCTCATGAACAATGGGAACTTGCATAATATGGTTGGCCTTGGTTAAATCTTCTCTCCACTTGTCTTAGTACAGCAGGCTTCCGGATAGAGAGAGATGATTTACATTTATCGAGGCCAGAGCTTGGCAAACTATAGGCTGTAGGGCATATCTGGCCCGTCCTGTTTTCGTAAATTACGTTTTACTGGAACCCAGCCACTCACTCGTTCACATGGTGTCTCTGGCTGCTCTCGCCCATGATGACTGGGATGAATAGCTGCAAACAAAGACTTCATGGCTTGCAAAGCCTGATTTTCTATTATCTGACTTGTTAAAGAAAAAGCTTGCTGATCCTGATCTTGGCCACTGACAGGACTGGTTGGTGCTAACTCGTAAGTCCTATTAATTCAACAGAAAACAAAAGCCATACCAGTTTTGCACAAGGAAGTCAACTAAATGGAGAGATGTATGATCTGCAGTTCGGACGGCAAGATGAAGGGCGGTCTCCCCAAGCTCCTAAGAAGGGAAGGTAAATACGAACAGGATGAGAATGCGCCTGCTTGCCTCCAGCAGCTCCAGTTACACTGAGGCCCTAAGCAATTCGGAGCACTCCTTTTCACTCCTGAATTCTCTTAGACACGTTCACCCAATCAATGTATCAGGATCTCATTATGTCATGCTGTAGTAATGTAAGTGACTGACTTTTACTTTTTGTCCCATAACTTTAATGAGGCCTTACCTGTCCAGGTTCCAGCAGTGGTTCCATGAGCTCTACCCCCTCTGCATAGACTTGAATTAGTGCAAGTAGATCCCTGGATTTGATGGCCTCCAGCAACTCGCTCAGCTTAGCTGAGGAGGAGGAGCAGGTCTTCCTTGAGAACCTGTGGTCTACGTACTTTGCAGTGATGTACTCTTTTCGTACAGTCCTAAAACCAAACAAAAGCACCCAAGAACTTTATCTTCCAAGAGCTATTTCAATCAAGGTATAGTTCTTTTCAACATCCAAACAAACCCGTTTTTTTTCCTTGAAAGAGGGACAGTGAGAGAGAGAGAGAGGGAGAGAGAGAAACAACTGTAGTTTCCAAAGCTTAATTGTGTACATGGTGCTGGGGTTTGAATCCAAGTCCTCAAGCATGCCAGGCAAGCAATGCAACCGCTGAGAAACCACTCCAGCCCCACAAACCAGGTTTTATAACAAATTATTACAATACAGATAGAAGGAAGAAACTGATATATATTTGCAAGTATGTGCAGGTAATGTGCAGTTATAAAATTGATGGCTTATATCATAGCTGATTTTTTTCCCACCATGACCAACAGCATGAGAAATAAATTTATTAATATGTCAAACTCAAATACATATAAATATACAAAGAAATTAAAAAGTTACAAAAGGTTAAAAATCCTGAAAGATCCAGTACATTTTCAGAGCTTTGAGAAAAGGATTTTAGTCTTCTGATAACAACCCCCTATTTTACAGGAGAGGGAACTGAGGCTTCTTCAGAAGGGCTGTCTTTGAAGTAACTCCCACAGGTCAATAATGAGTTCCCACAGGATGAACATGCACCCTCTTCCCTGCACAGGGTTTAGGCTGGGAGCAGCACCCCACTCTGCACAACGTGCCTGAGGTCTGAGTAGTGTGACGTAGTCATCCTGGGACTGAGCCTATCTCCCAGCCATTTGAGAATAAAACTTCAGCAGCACAGCAGTTACCTTTGCCACCTCTGGGAGACAACTGACACAGCTCAGAGGACAGGAGACAGGAGGCAGGGAGAGAGCACAAAGGTCCAGATGATACTGTCTGCCAGTCTAGGGCTAGCTGTACCTGAACCCACTGGCTATATGAGCCAATTGATAAGAAGCAAGCAGACTGTGTTCACACCCTAGTCCTTGCAGCACGCAGCTGTGTGACCTGGGGCAAAGCACTTCACCTTCATGAGCTTCTGTCTTCTCATCTGAAAATGGTGATAATATCCACTGGTGCATTTTGAATTCGAGAAAGTACAGCACCTAACAGGTGCTTTCTCCTTTCAGAGAGGGCTCTTATACAAGGGGCGTAAGATTTCTTGCTCACAAATAGCAGCCCCTGGTAGCTGCTGGTGTCCCCCATGTTCTACAGCCAGGCAACGCTGTTTGGAACGGTGCACATGCCTTTTTCTAAATGCCTTTTTATTCCATTCTGGGTCGACTGTCAAGAGTTGAGCTGGGTGAAGACAGCTGCTGGTCTTTTCTCAGATTTGTGCAGCGATCTATGGATTCTGCTAAGAAAGGATCTTGCACTCACAGGTGTCTTTTACGCTTAGGTCAAAGTTCTCTTAGGGTGGCCACAGCCCGATATCTTAGGACTTTCAGAGAGGGCTGGGGGTAGCTCAGCAGTACAGTACCTGCTCAGCATGCGTGAGAATCTGGGTTCCATCCCACTGCCAAAAAAAGAGACTTCCAGGTAGGTGAAAGAACGGCCTCAGCCTGGCTTTGAGTCCCCTTGCACCATGCAACTTAAACTGTGAAGGCAGCTACCGTGTCCAGTTAGACTTAAGAACTGAACGGCTGGCTCTGAGTCTAATACCACTTGCTGTCTACAGCTTAACCAGTGCTGGCTGTGCCTCAGTCTTCTTTCTCATCTGTAAAGCACGACTGCTTGCATTTGGCTAGGGACCACCTTCTGGGGAAGTAAGAGCACAGGTAAGGAGCACAGCGAGGCACTGGTTGAGGCCTCATTTCAAAGCTGCCTTCCTTTTGCTACCAGAAGGCAAAATTAGGACCGATGACGGAAAGGTGCGGTGAGGTAAACCTTCGGTGCTTTCAGTTTCAGCAAGGTCTACAGGTAGCAGCAGGTGGCAGACGGGACATGCAGACACTGGCACTGACTTGGCAGAAATGATGCAGAAGACACTCAGGTATCACACCACCGGAGCCACCCTGAAGAGCACCACCACTCTCGGGTCGCTCGTTCTGTGGCCAGAGCAAGTGTTTGGCCCCTCGCTAGGCATGGTATGTGCAACTCTTTCAGGGCTCTTGCTTTGTTGTCCCCTGACAATCACAGGCTTTGTGACATGGGGTTGGGGGGAGGATGGAGAAGAGCTGTCTGAAAGTCTGAGCTCATCCTAGGGCTGGTAAAGACAACCCCCTCCCGCCCGTCCCTCAAACCTGGTCCTCATCCACTGTGTTTCAATCAGTGGTACTGTCCCTGGCCCTCGGTGCTTACATTAAAACCTTGGGTTAGCTTCTTAATGATTTCCTCAAACGTCCCACACCTACACAGATCAGCAAATCCTGCTAGCTCTCCCTTCAAAATACACTGAGAACTCCAGTGCTGTTCTTCACCCCCACTGCTACCACCTTTGTCTAACCTGCACTCGTTTCTCAGTGGCTCTGGTGCACCAGCTTCTCCCTGGCTGTTTGTCTGCCCCCCACGGTCTGTCCTTCACAATCTGATACAGCTGGCTTTCTCAACCGCTGCACGAAGGACATTTTGGGCTGAGCCAACTGTTTGCTTTGAACAGTTTTCCTATGCACTGCAGCATGTGGAGTGGGACCCTTGGCCTAGGTTGTGACCACGGAATGTCTCCAGACCCTGCCAAGCAGGGACAAAGCCACTGTGCTAAAATGTTACACTGAAAACAGAATTTAGATCACCAAGCCGCTCTTGTTTACAACATTTCAATCACACTTAGAATCAAACCCCAAACGTTCCACTACCTCCAAAGCTGCATGTGATGTGGTCCCACCTCCACCTCACTTGGCATCTCCTACCATCTGCCCCTGCTCGGCCCCCTCCATCACAGCTGCCCCTGTATTACAGCTCGATGCTGCCGAGCCTGTCCCACATCCAGTGCTGTTCCAGTGGCCTTGTCCTTCTCCCTCAGCTTACCCTACTGCCCGCAGCTCTCCACTCTCACTGCCCCATCCAATTAAAATCCTATACAGCCTTCTGCATTTTCTTCGTAGCAACTAACACTAGGAGAAATTATACTTTTTTATTCTCTGTTCTCCTCTCCTAGTCAGAAAATAAGGGCAGGAACTCTGCTTCGTTTGTTACTGTATTTTTAGCACCTAACAGAATGCCAAGAGCATAAAGGTTGGTTGATAAAAATTTGTTGAATGAACTGGGTATGGTGGTGCATGCCTGTAATTCCAGCTTCTTGGGAGGCTGAGGCAGGAAGACTGCAAATTCAAGCGCAGTCTGAGAAATTCAGCAAGACCTTGTTTCAATAAAAAGAAGTATCTGCTAAACGAATTAACAAATATTGAACTGCATGTTATTCCCTTTATTTCTCTGGGTAGCTGGCCAAATAAAATAAGAAATATAATACTGAGTGATGCCCCCAGGCATCTTTTATCTTTTATTCAAGCCCCTTAACCTTCACCACAACCCCAGGAGGTAGAGAGGGTTATCAGTTGAGGAAACTGAGGCCCACCTGGCCCACAGGGCTGAAGACACGGTGGGGCAAGGATCTGAAGTCCAGCAGCCTGTTTGCACACATTCCTAAGTCAAGGCAGTGGGTCTGCGTGTGTAGATGTTCAGGAAGTGCTGGCATGTTATCAACGAGTTAACTGAGAAATCTCACCCGCACTACTGCCCCAGAGCATGCACTCTTACTGAATTCCGGTGTGCTTCCAAGTGTTCCTTCAAGCGAGTGTTAGGTTCCAGTAAGTACACATGCTTATGCATTTTCCACCGTCCAAACCTAAGATCTAGGTAGTGAGTAGTGAGGGATTTAGGAGGGACTTACTGACAAGTTGAGCCAAATCTGAGCTCTCAAGTTTGAACGCTGAGTCTGAATGAAGGCGCAGGTGCATTTTCCTGATGCCCCGACCCCTTTCCCACAGGGAAGTGTGTTTTGTTTAGTCTCTGCTTGTTGCTTTCTCTTGTGCAAGGACAATCCAGGCCATCCTCTGGCCAGAGGCCATAGGAAGCTTCGTTCTTCACAGCTACCTGATTCGATTGTGGGGCCGCACCCTCACACTTACCAGAGGCCTCTACATGGACACCGGCTTGTCTCTGATTTTTTCCCACCAGAGAAGAGAATCAATTCACTGCAGTGGGGAAGCTGAGTCAAAGGGTAAATAGATTTTTAATGCTGGTAAAGACAGCTGATTTGTTTCTGATTGTACACTGTTCTGTATGCCCTCAGCAGCACATTAGATGGGATGGATGTCTGACCCCACAGACCTGCTGAGGGCATTGTCAAGCATTTAGAGTTTTGCCAATCTGACAGGAATCTCCCATAGCCCTTTTTAGGGGGGAGGGGTACCAGGGACTGAGCCCAGGAATGTTCAACCACTGAGCCACCCCCCCACCACCCCGCTTTTACTTCCTGAGATAGGGTCTTGCTGAATTGCCCAGGCTGGCCTTGAACTTGTGATTCTCCTGCCACCAGGGTCTCTGAGATTACAGGTGAGCCCCATAGTGCCCAGCTGCAGTAGTCTTTGCACATCTTTATTGTGATGCGCCATGAGTTTGAGGAGACTATCCTCGTGAAGTTCTATGCTCCACTGCAACCTAGGGAAGGTGACGGTGAGAACAGCCTGTGGATTCCAGAAATCATTTCAAAAGAACTTTTCTTTGCTCTGCTTTTCCTTGGTAACAGGAAAACACAACCACTAAGAAGATTTTTGGGAAGGATAGGAAAACAGTAACAGAATAGTAAAGAATTCAATACATTAGAGATACTTACATATCACTTGAAGGGGTGGGTTTTGGTGAGGGGCTGGGTAAATTTGCTTCCATAATATCATTAAAACTATTGTTTCCTACATTCTTGGCCAGCTGTAACAAACAAAATACAATATGGTAAGCTCTTTACTACCAGTTTAAAGGTTTCCTGTTATTTGCTTTTGAGATTTCTGAATATATTTTTTCCTTCATTGGCTCAGAATATAAACCATCCATTCAATGGTCAACAAAAATTTGCTGAACATCTACTCACTAGATGCCAGGCCCCAAGTGCCAAAAATGGCCAAATCACATTCCCTCACCTAGTGGGGCCAGGTATTGACAAGAAAATCAATAATGTCTACAAATATGACATCATAAATGTCAGGATCCAGGCCTACACAGAAAACCCTATGAGATCAGACAGAGAAGGCTCCACCTGAGTCCAGGCTAAACTCCTAAGGGACAGTGACAGACTGTCAACCATAGGCACATCTCCTCTTTACTGTGAACAAGTTTGATCCTAGTGGGGAGAAAAGAAAAGTGGGATTATCTTTTATGTTTGGGTGTGGATTAAAATGCTACAACTGACCAGAGCAGGACCAAGGAAACATTTTGCTTCTGTATTCAAGATCTTTCCAAGGAAATCTGTCCTGAAGGGCCTTTACCGAAGCCACGGTGAAACTGATGCATCCTTCACATACGCCTGGGCTCGCTGCATATCTGGTGCTTGGTGTCTGGCTTTCCTATTTCTAGGCATCAGACGTCATTGAGATGCAGTGGCGCCAGGTGTGGATCTCAGGAGAAAGTGCTCCAGCTTTTAGAGCTGGGCCTCTCCTCTAGAGTCCTGAGGTGGAACAGGGCTGAGCCTCTTCTCCTCTACAGTCCTGAGGTGGAATGGGTAGGGTTGAACGTCTCCTATAGGGTCCTGAGGTGGAAAGTGTAGGGTTGAACGTCTCCTATAGGGTCCTAAGGTGGAATGGGTAGGGTTGAACGTCTCCTACAGGGTCCTGAGGTGGAATGGGTAGGGTTGAACATCTCCTATAGGGTCCTGAGGTGGAACGGGTAGGGCTGGGCCTCTCCTCTGCCATCCTGAGATGGAATGGGGAGCCCAGGATTGGCACGGTCCTCTCCTACTGTCTCAGTGAAGAGGCACAGACAGCCCAGACACCCTTCTGCCTGATGTCTATTTTACTTAACCATTTTCATCTTCCAAGACTCGTAATGCACCAGGGTTAAAATTGTGCAGACAGGGCTACCATGCAGAGGCCAAGTGGGCCTTCTGGTCCCTTTCTTGGTGCATTGCAGGGACCAATTTTACTTGGATCTGAAGCTTCAACATTTGGGTGAATCATGATGGGAGGAGCAGTGGTTAAGGAAAAAAATATTGAAGTGTTCATAATCTTTTATCGTGTTATAAAGCTAAGCAACCCAAGTTCACAAAGTTTATTCTGTTATGAGGTAAAGAAGTTATGGGGTAAAGAGTAATTGGTTTTATGACAGTAAATAACAGGCTACACCTAATTCACACATAGTTTTACAAACATAAAAACTGTACAAATAAAACAGAAAAACTTTAGTCATTATTTTTAATAACATAAGCCACTAGGTAACGTAACATAGGATTCTAACTACTATTATAGTGAATTATATAAAATCTAATTCCTAAATAAAAAGGTAGCTTAGAACGAAAGCAGCTTTGAAAAAGGCCATCCCAGAAGAGAAAAGCCCATTTTCACTGGGCTAATGGGTGCACATGGGTTGCTATTTCTTTGGACAGGAAGTAGAAGTAAACATTATATGAACAAAAGTTAAAATTTAAATATCTAAAACTCATAAAATTCAGAAATTAGAATTTTTTTGGTACTCAGCAGAAACAAAAAGCCCAGCTGGGCATGGTGATACACACCTGTAGTCCCAGTGGCTTAGGAAACTGAGGCAGGAGGATGGCAAGTTCAAGGCCAGCCTCAGCAACTTAGGCCCTAAGCTATTTAGTGAGACCATGTCTCAGAAAATTAAAAAGAGCTGTGGATGTGGCTCAGTGGTAAAGTACCACTGGGTTGAATTCCTAGTACCAAAACACACAAAATCAAGAAAGCCCAAAGCAATATGTTAGACATATTCATAATAAATGCTAAGTTCTCTTTCAGAGTAAAGGTTGCAACTTACCAAGAGTTCAGAAGTTCCTAATTTGTCTAGTTCCAAAGACTGAATGCGAGAAATATGAACCCCCATTTCTCTATGGATTCCGGAACATTCTATACAGGTCAAAATACCCAAGTTGGTTGAAAGCCACGTGGGTTCTGTGGAAACGATTTAATGAAACAAGATACCTATGTTAGTGTACAACTACAGAGAAAGCTTAAATAGCGTGTGCCTTGTTAAGCACTATTATGAGGGAAAAAGAAATGGAAGGGACGAGAGCATAGGGTCCCTGGGGGCTGGTATGAAAGTTTCCTTTTACACTAAATGAAAAATGGGACCAAGCCCTTGGTCCTTACGGAACGCAGGAGCCTCTCCCTGAGACCCTGTGCGTCCTCCTGATGCCCATTCTCCGCTGGCCCTGGTGCACAACTGCTCCCAAGGGCCTGGCCCTGCAGCTGTGCCTCGGCCCTCAGGCTGCAACCGGCTGTGGCTTCTCCATCCGCCCCTCTTGGTCAGGCAGCTGTAAATGCTGCAGGCTCCTTTCAGTCTCCTACCACCTGGAAGGGCTCCAGAACAGTGGGAGTACTTGTTTCCACTCACTGCTCTTTCCTTCTGATGGGTCCCTGCCCGAGAACCCACTCTTTGTTTGTCACTTCCTCAAACTGCAAGTCACTATCACATACACCCCAGATCCTAGGAAACCTACGGTTCCCCTCTGGGGTGCTGACAGCACCTCATGAAGTCTAGAGTCGCAAGCAGAGCAACAGGATATCACAGTGCTCCAGAACACCAGGGCTGCCTCCCCATTGTCACCCCTACTAGCTGTGTGACCTTCAGCAGATCGCTTAACCTCTGAGTCCTGGTATCCTCATCTGTCAAACGCAGATATCAGTATCTTACTCACACAGCTTCTCTGAAGATTCAATGTGATCATTTAAGTAAAACCCCAAGCACAATCTTCTATGCAGTGGAAACACTCTACGAATGTTAGCTATGCCAACACCTTGGTAATACGGTGCTTCCCGGAAGCAGTAGAAGGGTGGCATCATGGAGAGGCATGGTTGGGAAGGGCTTCACTGAGCAGCTGATGTCACATGCACACTGAATTACGTCCCCATAACAGGGTTTATCATCCCGACTACAGGAAGAGGAAACTGCAGGGCAGAATGGTAAAGGGACTCGACCTGAGATCACCCAGGCAGAGGGGCAGACTTGTGGTCTATAACCAGACGCCACATCTGAACTCTTCCCATAGAGTCCCTGGTGCCTATTTAACGCCGCTCACAGGAAAGGGAGCATGGGGGCCATCGAGGGAACAGGTGGGAGCCTTCCAGGTGAGGAAACAGCACAGTAGGTGCTGAGGGCGGGGATGCTGGTGATGAATGCACGCTGTGTGCAGGGTGGCCTCAGGGGGCTGGGTGCTCAACCACTGTGCAGGCAGAGGAGGTGCCTCACAGGCCAGCTCGAGGGCAGGCAGGTGCACCTGAGGAGCCGCAGTCGCAGCACGCGTCGTTTCCAGGGAGTCGCTGGACCTCCTCAATGATGGCTTTCGTCAGGTCTTCCACGCTGTTCTCCCCGGTGCTCTGCTCCCCTCGGAAGGCCATGGTTAGGGCCTCCTCTTTGCTGTTCGTCAGCACTGATATCCACCTGCGCCAGAAAAGCGGAGGAAGGAGGCCTGGTGAGAGCATGGCTACTGCAAAAAGTCCACCTTCATCAAGAGCCTCCAAGAGATCCCCACCCAAAACAGTTGCACAGTGAGTAAAAAGGGGTGAAATCAACCATGAAGGAAGGACAGTGAAGAATGGAAAGCAATACTGGAGAAAATGAGGGATGACTGGGAACAGACCAGCCGTAAAACCAAGGCAGCCGAAGGCCTGCTTCCACCTGGGCAACATGAGGGGCTGCCAGGAGAGGGCGACTCAGTGAGGGGCCGCAGGGAAGCAGGAGGGGATGGCAGAGGAGCGCACGGCAGGCGTCTGTTCTCAGAAAGTCTGTGTCTGCGAGGACATTTACAAGTGGAAATGAAGGAAAATTACATTAGCAGTCATAAAAAATAATGCTTATGAAAAAGAAGCATCAACAAGGAAACAGTGGCATTTATGATGCAAAATGGAGAATGCAGGCCACCTGATTACACAGGCACCCAAGGAACCCTCTGCTACCAGTCTATACAAAACAGCAAATCCCACCATTGTGTACAACCGCAAGGCACGAACAGAGAATGTGGAGAACACAATTGATAAATCCATTCCCTCGGCCCGCGAACAGACGCGGCATCCTAAACCAACTTGAGAGGTAAGAATTCACAATGCCCTCTACCGTAAAACATTTTGGTTGCAAGTATCAGACATGAATTTCAGCTACCTTAAGCAGTTAAGAGAACTCCTAAAAAGAAACTTGGTGACTCTGCAAAACTCCAGATTTTTAAATGTTGGCAACAAAATATCAGGTGATAATAAATATATACAAGAGAATAAATCAATTTATTTTTTCCATTTTTATTGGTGCATTACAGTTGTATGTAATGGTAAGATTTGCTGTTACATATTTGTACATACACACAATATAAAAATATAATTTGGCCAATATTTATTCCCTAGTATTTTCCCTTTCCTTTCCCCAGTCCCTTTTCTCTACTTACCTGATCTCCCCTCTTTGATTTTCATGAGCCCCTCCCTAATTTTCTTTTCCCATCTCCCACACAAGAGAAAATATATGACCCTAGACTTTGAGTCTGGCTAATTTGGCTTAACATAATGATCTTTAGTTCCATCCATTTTCCTGCAAATGACATAATTTCATTCTTCTTTATGGCTGAATAAAACTCCACTGTGTATATGCTATTTTTTCTTAAATCCACTCATCCATGGATGGACTCCTAGGCTGGCTCCATATTTTGGCTATTATGACCTGTGCTGTTATAAACATGGGCACGCATGGCTCACTGGCATGATGGCTTTAATTCCTCAGGGTAAACACCAACAAGCGGCACAACTGGGTCACGTGGTGCTACTTCCATGTTGAGTCTTTCGAGGAATCTCCACAGTGGTTGTACTATTTTACAGTCCCACCGATGATGTGAAAGTCGTCCTTTCCTCCACATCCATGCCATTCTAACTGGAATGAGATGAAATCTCACTGTAGCTTTGGTCTGCATTTCCCTAATTGCTAATGATAGTGAACATTTTTTCATGTATTAGTTGGCCATTTGAATTTCTTCTTTTGAGAAGAGTCTGTTTAGTTTATACGTCCATTTCTTTTGGTGTTATTTTTAAGAGTTCTTTATACATTCTGGATATTAATCTATCTCAAGAGTAGCTAGCAAAGATTTTCCCTCATTCTGTAGATTCTCTCTTCACATTGTTTCCTTTGATGTGTTTTTTAATTTGATGTCATCCCATTAACTCTTGTCCTTATTTCCAGAGATTGAATCCTATCGAGAAAGCTGTTGTCTATGCCTAAAAACTGGAGTGTTGACCCTGTTTTCTTCTGGAGGTTGCATAGCTTCTGGCCTAATTCCTAGGTCTTTGCTCCATTCTGAGCTGGCTTTGGTCCAGGGTGAAAGACAGGGGTCTCGTCTCATTCCTGTACACATGGAAAACCGGTTTCTCAGCACCATTTGTTTAAAAGGCCGTCTTTTCTTCAATGTATGTTTTCGGCACCTTTGTCAAGGATCAGATGACTGTACGTGTGGGTCTGTCTCTGTGTCTTCTATTCTGTACCATTGGTCTGTGTGTTTGTGCCGTGCCAGGCAGTTTCTGTTACGACAGCTCTGCTTTGTAATTTGAAGTCAGGTACTGTAAATGACTGGTAGGAAGAATCTTGCCAAAATGTTAACACTGGTTGCTTCTGAGTGATTTCCTTCAGGAAAAAACTGAATGGGATAGCTTGATTCTGCGTTCCTATTATTTTATACATCCAAAATGAGCTTGTATTACTTTAGAAGAAGACCAAAAATTTTAAAAGAAAATGAAAAACACCAATCACTGCTGTTTTTTCTCATCTACTGCACAGACAACTGATGCTTGTCCTCCAAGTCATACAGAGGTTTAGAACTGAGTATGTCAAGTATGCTTTTTTGTATATTGTATGAGGAAACTAATATGAAGCAAAGAACTATCTACAAAAAGTTTTGAATAATAGCCAACGTGTAAGAAATAAAAACCAAACTGCTTGGGAGCATGTGCTTGCAAGTCACATCTTTGCCTCCAGGTGGCGCTCACCTCCAGCACAGCTTTATTTTTCTAATGTGATGTGGAAAATACACTTCAGAGCCAATGTTTAGGAATGGGCAGGGCACTTGAAACGTTTTAAATTAAATAGAATATTTAAATTATCTAATCTCAAGTTATAAACCAGAAATTATTTTCTTAAAATCAATTCCTGAAGGGCTGAGGCGGTGGCTCAGCGGTTATGGTGCTTGCCTGGCATGTGGCAGGTTCCTACCCCAGCCATCCATGTACACAACAAAGTATCTGAATGAAGGCAACATGAAAAACTAAATTAAAAGACTTGATTTTCTCTCTCTCCAAAAAATAAAAAATAAAACCCCCAAAACTAAACAAACAAGCAAAAAAACACCAAAAAAACAATTCCACAATTCCTGAACCTGGCGGGACAACGGCTCCTGGATGCTCCTTGCTGACGTGGGCATCTCAGGCTCGCTTCCCTCAGGCACCATCACTTTGGGCTCCCTAATGTGGTCTGGTCTCTACTATGGGCCAAGTACTTATAGTTTTGCAACAGAAGCCAGGAAACTTATGTGACTTGTCCAGACTGACCATCTTGCGGAACCCTTTTCAGAGTTTCTTCCATTACACCACATTTGTCTCTTCTGTCCAGGGCGCAGGATAAAACAAAGATGTTTGCCATGATAACCAGAAAAAGTATATTTAAAGGACAACTGAGTTTCCAGAAGTAATTCAAATTTGGTGGAATAGAATGGCTACGTTTCAAAAGGATCAAGAAAGTATTTCTGACTATTGATTTAACTTCTAAATTATTTTAAAGTAACACATACAAAAGTGTAAGAAGCAAAACAATTGTATTTTAAAACTCAAAGTAACTTTTGAGTTTCATAAAATGAAAAAATAAGCCGCCGCTACGTGAGGAGCTTCACACATTTTATCCTCACTCTCCAACCCTGCAAGTGAAAGACATAACTCCCATCGACTCAGCTGCCTGACCCTGACCAGCTCACCGATGAGAAGACCTCAGCTCAGTGACCTGCCTAAAGCAAAAGGCACTGGTCAGCAGAGCCCAGGCCATGCCAAGCGGCTGGGCGTTAGACGCGCACTCCCTCTTCTGCCACCTGTCCGCTTCCTTTAATTCCACTGGACACTTTTGCACATGGCGGGGCCTCTGTGGTGCACGAAGCTGCCTCTAAGTGAACCTGAAGGTAAAGAAGCCAAGGCCTGCCGCCAGGGCATGTGCACTGGGATGTGCACTGTCGCCTCCTACACCACTCAAAACGAAGCCGTCACCACCAGCACCCAGAAGCTGAAAGTGCAGTGTGCAACAATTTCACGAGGGGACCTTCCACACCCAAGTCTCACAGGCAGGAAACCAGTGTCTCACCAACAAAGCGGACTGAATTACCTGTGAGCTGTGAGAATAAATAAGACTCTGGAGGCTGGTTTTAGACAGAAGGCAGAAGTACACGCCTTCCCTGCCTCACACAAATTTCTCGCTTGCTTTGTATTTAGGGCTTTGAGAAGGGGGAAAGAGGGGAGAGAGGAATCAGAGAGGGGAAGCAATACTCCATGATGGGTGGGCATCCTGTGGGTTAAAATCCTGCCTGCCCAGGACGCTGACCGTGGGTGCACCATCTGTGTGTGCAAACCAGGGATCAAAGTTCCTACTTTTGGGGGTTGTGCATATTTACCACAGTAACCTCAATAAACATCACCTCCCTGAATCTGCGGGAGGAAGGCAGGCCCCCTGACGTCATGTCCCCCTCTCATCTGGTTCCTGAAGCACACTCTGGCCTGCCAACTCTGCCTAGGACGTCAAGCCATCAGGGCTCTCTCCCTGGTCGGCCCCGCTGCTTCTTGCTGTCAGGAGGGCAGAGTATTTGCATCTTTCCACACCGCCCCGAGCCAGCTCAGCGTAGCTTCCTCTAGGATGTCATCCCTGAGCAGCATCTCCAAGAACCCCAGAGAGCGTGCACCCTATTCCCCCCCAACAGTCTCTGTCCTTGTGCTTCGCATTGCTCAGGTCACACTGGTTCTTCAAGGCAAGGCCTCCCTTGAACTTCATGTTGTATTCTCAGTGCTCTGCGTTCCTGACGACTCTGTGGCCCTTACTAGATCTGCAGATGGATGATGGATAACAGGCTCCGTTCTTCAGTCAACCTTGTTTTGTGTATTCCCAGTGCCACATTTTCTACCATCTCCTATTCTCTTTCAGGTCTCTTTACCATTTTCTGACATAGGAAAGGAGAATAATGCCCCAGAGCAACGTGTGTGTGCATGCGCGCGTGCACATTTGAATGATAGAGAGAGGAGAGCGTGAGGCTAAGTAGGTACAAACAGTACCCTGTGGCCCTCTGGAAATGATTAAGAAAGGAAAATAACAATTACTGTGTGCCATGGGTGGGACAGGACCTTTGAGAGTTCATGAAACTCAGCGCACATTACCCTGAGGACTTGTCAGGAATAACAACAATCCAAACACCATAAAGGCGGCTTAATTCTGTTCTTTATCAGCAGTGCGAGCAGCTCAGGATGGAACAGTCCCACACTGCCTTTCTCGGTCCAGTGGCTATAGAGGGAATGAGGGTGGCTGGGGACTGTTCCCAGCAGCATATGCACCAAACCTGGCTCCTCCCATAGCACGGTGCCAAAGTTCTTCCCTCAAAGGCTGAGCTCTCCTGTTCCTCCCTCAGGAGCAGCAAGCCTCCAGGTACATGGGCTTGTGCACCTGGCCTCCAAACACCGAGCAAGGCCTTCCTAAGTGTGAATGGCGTGACTATGAGTATGGTGCAGCCCTCGCCTTCAGGAAGCTCTTGGTCTCCAGAGGGCCATGGGTGTAACCAGAGGACCAAGGGCGGAGGGAGCAGTAACCCGGAGGCGGAGAGGCTTGAGCTGAGAATGGCAGGAGGCACCCACGCTTACTGAGCACACGGATGGGGCAGCTCGGATGCAGAGAGGAGCAAAGTGCGGGAGAGAAGCCTGGAGAGCGCCAGACGCTACAGACTACTTACGCCACACAGTCCTGCTCGTCTTCTGCCTGAAAGTGATACGTCCTATTGTCTGCAAGAGAAAGACACAAGTGAAACCTTGAGAAGCAGCACGCCTCCCGGCACAACGCGGATCTTTACCCAGCAACGCAAGGCAGGAATCCACGGCCACTCCACATTTACATCATGCTTCACCACACGAACAAGTCACTCCGAATTATTTTTCTCAAGTACAAGAGGAATTTTAAAAAATGCCACCAATTCCATGCAAACATTAGGTCTTTTTTGAGCACAAATTGAGAAGGGGAGAGGTCCTATTTGACCAGGCAGGCTGTGGGGACCAACTGCAGAGTGCCGGCATCTTCTTTTCAGAAAGGATTCACTGGCCACTTCCCCACGGCCTGAGCAGCCACGGCAGCTCCACACACCTGGCCCCAGGTGGTGGGCTGCTCTCTGGTTGAATCAGGCTGCAAGGAAGCAAGGCTCAACCTCTGCCACTTGGGGAAGGCAGGTGAGGCCTAAATTGGATATTCTGGGCAGGTGTACACGACGGAAGTGCTTTTTTAAACCTCAAGAATGTGTAGAGACTTCGGGTGAAATGACGTTTACTGAGCACTTCCTCAAATGACTGCTCCAGGCTGGGCACTCCCATCCTTTACCTCCCCGAGAGAAAGATCATGTGTATGATTAAGAATGTATATGGGCAGTAGCACTGGACGTCTTGGCTGAATCCCCACTTTATAATGCTGTGTGACCTTGTCCAAGTCACTGCAGTCTCTGAAGCTGTTTTTAACATGGCTTTTGCGAGAGTCAGCAACAATGCACAAAAAGTACCCAGCGTATTCAGATGCTCAACAACTGACAACTATTATAATAACCTACAGGTTCTCAAGTTTAGGGGTTCTTGGCTTTTTGAAGTCATACTGCAATTCCAACTTTCTGTCTTTCTCATCAATAACCCAAGAAATCATGGGGAATCTAAACTTTACAAATACTCTGCAAAATCCAGCTCAGACTCCATCTAGAGAGCCTTGTGATGGATATTCATTTGGGTCAGGACTGTTTTCAAGTTTCTGTTCATGGAACTACATCAGTGGGATTTCAAGGGTGGGAAGGTGTTCTGTGCTTCCACACACAGCTCACGCGTTTCAGTTGCTGGCCTCTCTGCTGGGCTCTGGTGGGATTTGGGGACAGCAGTGAGTCACATCACTGGCCCTGTGAGCTTCTCTCCCATCGGAAGGGGCCATCCCCCGAGCTGCACTCACAGGAGCCAACACAGCAACAGCACTTCCCCCAGCTGCCGCACAGTGTGACCACACCAGCACTGGATGTGCCTGCGGGTGGCTCGTTATGCCCTCCAAGGGGAAAGGAAGCTCTAAATGGTGTGAGGAGGTGAAGGGATACAGCAACAGCAACTGGCACAGTTTGAAGGCAATTTTGCTTGAAGTAAGGAAATAACTCTTTCTCCAGGAGTCTGGTTTTGCAGGTATTTCACTCCAGGCAAATTAGCTGTTCGGATACAGTGGTTCACTGGCACTCCCAAGTCTACACCTGAACTTCTTAACCCCAGGTGCCATGTCAGAGTCACTGAGGGGGCTTTAAAGAGCACATATGTGTGGTCCTCACACCAAAGAATCTCTGCCGTTCAGTAGATCCACAAGATCTTGCCACGCCTTCTCAACTGCGAGCCAGGTGGGTGCAAAGTAAGGGACCTGAGGAAGTCAGGCATGGGGGCACGCACCTATAGGCCAGCAACCCAGGAGGCTGAGGCAGGAGTTCAAGGCCAGCCTAGGGCAATGCTACAGGCCAGCTACCTAGAGACTGAGGCAGAAGTTCAAAGCCAGCCTAGGGCTATGCTATAGGCCAGCTACCTGGAGACTGAGGCAGAAGTTCAAAGCCAGCCTAGGGCTATGCTATAGGCCAGCTACCTGGAGGCTGAGGCAGGAGTTCAAGGC